>UELV01005257.1:9735-23119 GCA_900490015.1 Megastigmus stigmatizans | reverse complement strand
GGGGGGGGGGGGGGGGGGGGGGGGGGGGCCTGGAAGATTTCTGCGCGTGGAACGAAGACTTTAAGGGGTGGACATACAGACATGTTACACGGACGCGCGCGCGCGTCTGGTACACGGTATATATAATAATGTTTTGTAATCGATATTCTGACGATTGCGAGACAATGTCTGGCAGCTAAATTTGGCGGTCCCTCGCGTGCGCGCTCGCCCCAGCTGGCTATATAATGGCCCCAGCCAGAGAGACAGACGCAAGCGCTAGCGTTCGTTTAACTCGTTGCGTAATCCCCTCCCCTTGCAAGCTCATCCGTATACACCTCTTCCTCTCGATCTTCCCTTTCCTTTTTTTTGCTCTCTCTCTCTCTCTCTCTCTCTCTCTCTCTCTCTCTCTCTCTGTCTTCAATTACGTATTTACGCTTCATTTCGGTTAAGCACGTTTAGTAAGGTTTATTACTTGTCGGCTTGTATAAACTTCCATTAATTTTGGTTTTTAACGCTTTAACGTATGTATTTCTCATTTTTCGCGCCTATCGATTTGCCGCTGTTATTTATTGTTTCTCAACTCGTCGCTTTTGTTACTCGGCCCGCGTTGCGCCGCGTTAACGTTTGCCTTTCTTCTTTTGAAAGAACCCAGATCTATTTTCGTGCCTGACCTAAATACCCATCAAGAGACCGAAAGAATCGAAAGAAATACTGCCCGGTAAAGCTTTTGCGCTTGATATATGCCGAAAAACTCCCGTTAAAAGAGTGTAATTTGATTCACTTACCTACTTGCGAGTCATGGAACTCGAGATAAAATTACGCCTGAGTATCTCCTGAATATTGGTCTATAAAGGTTATATATAAATATAGACGGTTTTGTATGAATTTCTAAGCTCGAAAATGTATGAATTAGGTCAAAATAGCATGTATCGAAAGATATTAATTAATACGTGAATTGAAAATGAAGAATGTGTGTAATTTTCAAGTACTTTTATTTTGTAGCCTTTATGACTTATTAACGACGTTCGACGAATTCTGTTTCTTTCTGTCTTATTCTTTAAAAGAAAACTGCAAAAAGATGATTTAGCTTTACGCACTCTTTTTTAAGCGAACGAAACAGTTTTTAGTAAAAAACGTATATTAAATGAATATTGAATATCATAATTCCCATCTTCAAATTCTATGTGTGCAATTTAAAAATTGTCAGAAAAAATGTCTCAAATAGATTTATGCATATATGTTATATATACTACATCAATAATTGAATCAATTCAATTTGAAAAAATGTCCCTTTTGTGTACACCAAACACATAACACACAAGTATACCAAAACATCTAGGGCCCTGGCACAAAAAGGAATAGACACCCGGAATAGAAATAAGGAAATAGGCACAGTAAAATGTATATACATATAGATACATAAATAGAGTTCTTATTTCTCGTACCTGTTTTCTTCTCCATCGTATATATATATGATGTTTAACATTATTCTTTTTGCATCTGATGATGGTTTCGTGATAATAATTCTTTTCTTATAATAACAAAAATCGCTTCTTGTAAGCTAACGATTAATATTTTTTTAAAAGAATGAATCATTTGCGAATAAGACAGTAATTGTTTTATTAGCGTAAACAAAACTTGACATATTCGTATTAAAATTAATATTGTCATAAATTCTTGTGAGAGAACATTGTCTTAATTGTATGCGAGATTGAGAATTACTAATTTAGAAATAAATAAATTTAGCGATCACGCGTTGGTGCATGTTAAGCCTCTTGTAGTTTCGCCGCGATTTCCGCAATGACAATACGATAAAATTGGATCAAAACCGAAAATGCTCTTTTAGTCACAGGAATGAAACTAATATCCTTGAATAATATCCAAAATCTACACGAATAAAATTAAAACAATAATAAAAAAAGGCAAAGACAAAGATTCGCGGATAGCTTTTAATTTCAGTTAAAAAAAAAAAAAAACAACGACCGTCTTTCGTTGTACGCTCGTAAGTAAATAAAACTATTCGCCACAAATGCATGCCTAAAATTCTTTAATCGCAATTTTTTACGAAAACAGGAAGTGCATCACGGCGATGATGAAAACAGTGGCGTGTATTTTCGTGTAGCATTTGTACCTTGTCATCTCGACGACTTGTAGACAAGACTTTTTACTTTTCCGTTACGCTGCATTATAAATTGTGACAACCAGAAATCCTCGGCGTCGCATTATTTATTCAAAACGTTCGCGTAAGAATATAATTTCCAAATTATCCCGTTAAACTATGGTTTAATAATAAAACTTTTTCAATCCTACTAAATACATTTAGAAAGATAAATAAGTGAATGTACACTAAAGTATCCGCATGGTTAACCAGTTGGATTCGCCTTCCACCCCTTAAAAATCTTCGCGCGACTCATGGACCCAAATTAGACGTCAAGCTCATCCAATCTTTAAGGACCACCCGATTTGAAAAGACAATCGGCTGGACGCATTTACGAGTTAGATGACATTCAAGGGTGTAGTGCGGAATACTTGGCTGGGTAGCTCTGACTCAGAAACTAAAAACGTTAGCATAGATTAAATAACTCGTTTGCCGCGGCTATACTCTAAAGCGGCTGGCATGACACTGAACTGTGCGCTCTACACTCGGCTTCCTTTTTTCTTATGTCGCTCTCTTTCTCTCTCGGTCGGCTTCGTGTCGCAAGCTCATTAAAATAAAACTGCGCCCGCATAGGACGTGTGGCGTTGCGTCGTCGATGCGCGAATAAAGTGCATCCCGCGTCAATGATCCGATTATTCAACCGTGCTTCGATGCTCCGGTGACTCGTGCTTTTATTTACTTTCGAGCGGCTCGAATGACTTTGTTTCTCCCGAACCGGAAACGATCCGATTCTTTCCATATACTTATAGGAAGATTGATTATTTTATATTGGTGTCGAGCTTTTATGAATCTATACAACGACGATGTTTTAAGTTGTGCAGTTTATATATGTGCGTAGATTAATAAAATCTTTGGCCAATTTGGTAAGGCGATATAAATTTGTCTTTCTTTGCAGAAACGACATACTTTGTAAATTATTTTATACCAATTAAAGGCTTGATAGTTTAATTAACGAGGAACTGTAGAGCCAAGGTTCTAATTGACTTTGATATAGATATGAAATAAAAGCAGTTGCCAATTGTCTCAGTAGGTACCGTTATGCCTCGCAAAGAGGTTTATAATAGCCAATGATTTGGCTGAAATGGTGATATAATTTATTGCTTGTCAATCCATAAAAGTTAAATATAGAATCTTTTCGAACAATACATGAAATAAATATTGCAACTTCAAAGATGTATATAATTATTCATGAGTAAAGGACATTACGGTGTATTTATATATTTGGGATGAATTTTTTGTTACATTTTATACTTTTATAATGAACAAAATAACTTCCTATACAAATATACAAATTATATTTCTTAGTGTTTTTTATTATACTCTAATCGATAAATCTAGACATACAAAAAACAAAAAGTAGTTTTGATACCTATTAAAGTTCAACTTATTAATTTTCATTAATTTTGTTTATTTTATTGCTAACATCAAATATTATATGCTCTTGCAAATATTTTCGTAAATAAGCTATCTGTGCATAATAAATACAATAACAGTGCTTTGCATCATTTATACTTTTTCTTAGCGTAGAAACTCTCTTCGAATTATATAGTTACATACAGTGTGCGAAACTAATATTGAATCGTAAAATAACAAATTAAGTCACATATTAAATATGACAAATTTGCAAAAACCTTTTATTATATCTTAACAAACAGAAATTGCAATAAACACGAGTGCCACATACTACTTTCAAATATGTTCTGAAAAATTACCTCGCAAAACGACAGACCAACTCCGGTACACGCATAAAACCGTTCAGTTCAATCATCATGCCGAGAGAAAAAGTCAGCGCTTATTAAGACGTTTGGCTCTCCAATGGATCCTTGACATTTTACGCGGTGCGGAAAATTCGCGACGACGGCGAATAATAATGTCCCGTGCGCCAATCCGAAGCATTACGAATCCTAACCGACCGCGTCGTTGTTTACGTACCAACCGCGAATGGATTTACAATTAGTCGATGACGGCTTGTTCCACGAATTCGGATAATTTTAGAAATTATCTTTTTAAACGTTTCCGTTTTATCGCCATTTAATTATATTTTTCGAATCGCCATCCACGTGTGCGTTGCTCGTAAAAATTAGACCGCACGTGCATTGGGAAGTATATAGCGGAATGTCATTCTCTGGCGCAACGAACCTATAAAGTTTTCATTTTACCTATGATCCAGATATACCTTTTCGACTATTTACCAACATTCGGTTATTCTTAAACTTGACGAGCTTTTTATCTTCTGCGTTTCCAGTCTAATTCTTCAGCAGCTCCGATATCGTTACTTTCATTGATGTCTCAATGTTTGGGAAATCGAGATATATTAAACGTATCCTAATATTTTTTCATTAGTTTGTTACACTTGCAAGGAGAACAGTATCAATAATTATTATTTATCGTACGTCAGTAATTAAGCGCACCTTTGAACATAAACGTAAAGTAAGCTGATAAAGGAGGGCGGTAGCGCACCGCAGTCAAGCATTTATCAACGACGCAGATATAGTCTAAAAACGGATTTTTTCTACTTTTATTTTGTTTAGCGATACTAAAAATCAAACCCAGGATCTCTATACAATTTCTAAGATTTGCGGAATGTATTTTCGTTGGCCACCAATCTCCATAATCGTGCATCATATACATGATTAATTCTCTATCTCGGATTCAAGCGCAGATTCCAAGCTGCAATCAACGAACCTCCACCATTAATCGGAATACCTCGCGCGCGCGAGATGCTCGAGATTCGTAATAAGAGGCAGAAATCGAGTGAGAGTCGGTGCGCGATTACGAGAGCGAAGCGTGCGAAAACATATGTATATAGGAGAGAACGTCGGCGAGTGGCACGGCGGTTGGGGCGGCGTTAGCCGCGAGACGCGTCGCTTCGATTCACGGGCACCAAATTAGATGCGATCTATTTTGGCCCACGCGCAAGCACACATAACCCGCTGGCTCTGTCGCTCCAGTTTGCCGCTTCCTCGAGCACAGAATTTCTATGCTCTCCCTTCTCGTTTGGATGACCGACGACATAAGAGCCGGACAAAGGCGCCGCGTCGACGCTGCACACGCGCTTTTATGCGATTCCTCTACCGCAGCTGTGTCTATCGCATGCTGCATTCGTGACACTATTTTGGATTTAATTTTCGTCGTATAAGAAATCCCCAAGATCTGGTCTTTTTTTTTAATGTTACTGTTGATATTGACATTTCAACTATAGAATCTGTTTTTTTTTTTTTTTTTTGAAAAACAAACTACCCATATTCGTCTCTTCTGTACACTTATTGATCATAATTTACGCAACTCTTTAATTATTAGAAAATTCTATTAGAAAATTGTATGATTTTAAGTATTATACGGCGTTAGTAGCTCTTAAAAGTGGTGTTGATTCATATAAGTATATTCTATTTGAATATTCCCAACAGATAAATTTAAAATAACCAGTTAATGACCACAAACATAACTGTCTTATAAGATCGTTACTGTACATAAATATTTCCAAGGCAAACATTTAGTATTTATAGCCAGACAATTGTTTAGATAATAATTCTTTTTCTTGGGATCGAATAATCACTCTTTGTTAGTGGCCAAATTTTATTCTTTGCGTCTCTTGGCTCTGATTCGTAGAGCGAAACAGAAAACAATGAACAATCTAAATTATTTTACAGTAAAATTAAAACATGCAGTTTAATGGTAATTACAAATGCGATCGATTCATTGTTTAAGTAATTTAAAGACGATATAAGAAATACTATTAGTAGATTAATCGTTTAACACGTTTTATATATAAATTTTTGAAACTATTTATAATATTTGACACTAAAAGATTTTTCAAGGCACGATTATAATTTAGATTAAAACTGACGGTTTATAAGGTTATTTGCAGGTTACTTACGACTTAATTCCACGCTCTGACGCTTTTTATAGCAGCGTCAACTGTGGTATCGAGTCTAACACCTCGTTTAAAAATAAAGATGTGTTTCGAACGTCACCAGGCTTCGTCACGATGATAAGAACCGACTGAAAAGATTTTTGTTTCAAAATGTGTTATTTAACTGTATAATATTAACTGGAAATAATTAAAAAAATAATTTTATCGATATTTTAATAGATAACAAAACAGTAAAAGTCGTTAAATAATAAAGAATAATAAAGAAAATGATAAACGATGATAAATAGATAGTCGGTAAAGTAAAGATTGCATTATAGATCGTATTTTTGAAATTCATAAATAAAAAAATCTTAACTCTATTACTTTTCAACATTGCCATTAAAATTATCACGTGAGCTTATTATTACTTACTTAACTGTTTTTAATATAGAAAAGACGATGTCCATATCCTTCCGTGATGAAATTACATTTGAGCTCTATACTAACTTTGTGTTGTCTATTAGCGTATGAGAATACGCTCAATTGAAACAAAACACGAGTTGAATGTTCCCAATGCTTATAATACATGGAAGTATAAACAGTCGATAAATAATGCGACATCATGAATATCAGCTAATTGCTCTTATTCAATATCTCACAGAGTCAATTCGATTAATTAAAATTAAAATGCATTATGCAAAACAGTCGTCTGGCCGTCTCGCAATTTTGTCATTCGATAATATAAAACGCTACTGGGCAAACTCGATATTTTACAAACTCTCAACTTTATTCGAGTGCATCGTGAATTAAAGGAGAACGTGAATATTGCGCTTAATAAATCTGTCAGCTGTGTATAGCTCGGCTACAAAGCTACAACATACCGCCGCTTACTCGCTTGCCAGTTTCTTTTAAAGCAGCTTTCATCCAGCTAAATTTCTGCTCTATTTAACAAAGATAAATCCTCGATTACCACTACACACGATACATCTCAATCCAATTAAATCAATGAATCTCTTTATCACTGTATATAAGACCTTTGTCAATGTGAATAACTGTTGGTTCGCAGGAAACAGGAATCAGAGGTACCAGCCTTAAAACTCAGCAGCGAATAAATCTGAAAGGATGTCGAGGCCGATACTGAGCAGGCCGCGCACGCGCGTCTACGGCTGCAACTACGACAAGGGCGAGTCCTACTACAAGCCGACGATCGAGAACCTGGACAGGAAGTACAGCGGCCGTCCGCTATTCCCCGAGCCACGTAACTCGCTAGCCGACGAGATCGCCGCGCGCCGTAGCGACATCGGTAACATCTTCAGTCGTTTTCCCAAGTGGTTTTAAGCAAAACAAAACAAAAGCAAACCAAAAAAAAAAAGAAAATGAAAAAAAATACGAGTACAAAAAGAAAAAAAAACAGAATAGAATGCCGCCAACGATCCCGACACACTTTATAATTCCATCTCTCCACACTCTCCTAAATATCGAACAAAAAAGAGCTTCGTGATAAGCCGCGGGACACTTTTGCCCAACGATGACGCGCGATATTCAATTAGATATTTGTATACGAAATCGCGAGATAAATCAAGAGCCCGAGGATCGCAATTTTGTGCAAAGTATAAGTATTTAGATATAATGGGGATTGCGTCCTTGGGAGCTTAATCGTACAGTAGTCGCGACGTTCGAATGGTATATACGTTGTTTCTTTTTTTTCTTTCTTGGTTATGAACGTTCGAACGCTCGTTTAGTTTCTGTGTTACCTTTTACCTTTTGTGAATAATAACGATGGCCTCTCCTTGAACGCGTCATGTAACAATATATTTTCAAAGAAATTGAGAGATGAAAAAATAAGTAATGAAAGGATGCGAGCGACAAGAGACGCAATCTTAATCTAGATTACGCGGAAAAAAACAAAAAAAAAACACAACAACACTACCTTTTTTTTTGTCCGGTATACGTGTATAATAACGATGCACCTGCGTGTTGAAGTTTACCTCTCCACCAACTTACCAGTTCTTGATTTTCTCTTGAAAGATTGTGCACCCCTCTGTTGTGCGTTTGTCACTTGTCAATTTACGGCTCACAACCATTTTGTTGTCCATAATCATTGTACCGAAAACACTGACTTGTTGAATAAATGTTTCCCTCATTTTCTATGAACAAAAAACGAAAAATATATATTGAAGACGCATGATTTTTGTTACCGTTGAATCTTTTTCTGTTTCAATATATAGATTTTGGGGTCTTGCGAATGTGACTTTTTTCCACTTGAGTGCCTTTGTTCTTTCTATTCTTTCATTTATTTTTCTCTATGGATCGACTATATCGTCTTATTCTTTCTTCACAAGTTTCTTTGATTATTATTTATTTATTTTTTCGTTATTTATGTTTTATTCTTAGTTATTATTATTTGCCTTATGTATATATATATATATATATATATATATTATTTTCTTATGATTTTAATATTGCGTTATACTTTACTTTATGGATTTATTATTTTGTACATATTGAATTTGTTATGATATTATTTTATGCACATTTTACTTTTATTTTCATTTTTCTTGAGACTGCGCTGTTTCTATCTACTATGCAATTTATTATCTTTGATTTGCCTTTTTCAATATTCTACTTCAACCATACATTTTATAATGACAGAAGAAGGAGTAAATTAACCATATTTCAGAATATAGGTACCTATTTTAGTTATAAAATAATAAGGTTTTGAATAAAATAAATTCCCTCAACTAAAAAACATCGACGTTACTAAATATTAAAATGTGAAAATTATTAATAATTATTTTTAACGTATGATATAAGTAACATAAGTAAATTTAACAATGACACAAATTAAACTTTATTAGTAGATTAACTTAATACTGTTTATTAAAACTACGATTTGATTAAAACTATTTTCTTAGAATAATGTATAGTATATCCTTTAAATAACAATAAAATTATCAATTTAATATAACTAATTCAACTTCACAATAATTACTATAACCAGCAATTTGTACATATTTTAAATTAATCGAATATTTTAAGCTACTCACTTTACAGTATTAACTTTTAACCCTAAGGATTAAGTTACATTATAATGATTAAGTATTTTCACGGTCTCAATAACTTTACTTGTAGTAATGCACGATTCAACTTTTATAATACTTATCATGTGAAACTGAATGCAAAAATTTAACACATATTTACATTTTATTACGAATCATTTTACAACAAATAAACAAACATTTATATAAACACATATTATAAAGTATATATTGATTACAATATGTATAATTATTAATATTATTATTATTGATTATAATAAACGGAGGCTTTTAATAGGGACCAGGAGAATCTTATACTTGTTTTATTATTTTTGTGGTGCTGTATGAATTTATTCTTAGTTTCTAAATTCTGTATACATTTACTGATTTCAATTAATAATTATATATTAATATTTATAATAAAAAATGATTTGATATGATATTTATAATTCAAAATAGATTCCGATTGGATTTCTGTAATAAAATATTAATTATTTATAAATAATATAAAATGAAAAGTATTTCCAAAAACGTATGATACGACTTCCAATATTTTAAAGCTTAAAATATCAATATTATCGAATTATAAATTATAGTTTTTAATATTTCTTCAATTCGATCCAATCAATGGAAATGTAAGTTTTGAAGTAGAAAGTTTAAGCTTTTGCAAGCTCGGTATGTTAAAAGAATAGGATTTTATCTATTTTACATTCCTTTGAATAAAACAAAACATTCCAGTAAATATTATTTCAATTTTTAAAGTATTAAACAGTAGAATTAAAGTAGACAAAAATTTTGGTTTTTATTCAATGTTTGAAATACTTATTAAATTAAAAAATTTCAATTATATAAAGTTTATGTCAATAAATAGATGCCAATATGAGTTGGTAAAATAAAGCTAAAATAGTGCATATAAAAATTTATGTTTTATTTAAAAATTTGAAGTACATTGTTATTAATTACTAAAATAAATATTATTAAATTGTTATTTCGTTCATACATACGTGATCATAAAAATGTTTACATTACATTAAAACGAAAATCTATAATTTTCAAGTAATTAATTTATAAAAAATGTGTGTCAACAGCTCGTGCGAATAAACATTCTAAGCTCGTTGAAAATCCGTATAATCCATCCCGGTAGGTAGCTGATTAAAATGGGGGTGAAGGGAATGGTAATCATGTCCTATAATAAAATGTAGCACGTAAACCCGTAATTCAAAGCTCCTGTAAGCCTGTGCGTGTGCAGCACCACTCAAAGACGTTTCCTTATTTTTAAGGAGTTGCGTAGGCTGCATTAGGAATTTTACGAGGGAAATGGATCCTTTTTTTATTTTAACCCATTTCTATCCAAGCGGATGTTTTACTATCGATTTTGACTTTTCGACCAGATAAAAATATTTTTTTAATTCCAAAATTTATCCAAACTATTATTGTCGGACCAAGAAATTTTGATGTTCCAGAATCTGAAGTCGCTTTTCTAAAATTTCCAAAGATAAATTTCTTTGCAGCTACAACTCTTAAATTTTAAAATCCCATCTTGTCATCCTATTGAATGTGCCTGTAGTATTACTTTTGGATCATTAAAGATAACGTACTGATAATTCGATACATCTAA
Organism: Megastigmus stigmatizans; assembly: GCA_900490015.1. NCBI lineage: Eukaryota > Metazoa > Arthropoda > Insecta > Hymenoptera > Megastigmidae > Megastigmus > Megastigmus stigmatizans. The sequence continues at coordinate 12,473 of UELV01005257.1, read as the reverse complement.
TTAGAAGATGAACAGATGGGATTTCAAGAAATGAATTGTATCTGTAAAGTAATGCACTATTTAAAGTTTTGGTCAATGTTTAGGTCGTCATATGTTTTTCATTGGAAATTTCCAAAAATGAGTATAGATCCTAAAAGTGTCGATATATTTTGAGGTGAAAGACTTTTTTCCTGTGCCAAAAGGCAATTGATAACAAAATGACTGCTTGGCAAGAAATGGGTTAAAGCTGGTAGTAACAAGAAGAGAGAGAAATATCTCGAGCGTCTCGGGTGTAAAAACGTGACTTGGATAAAGACGCATACAGCGTAAACGATAATTTACAAATGGGTTCTTCCTACGGTTGGTTACTGAAAACAGTAAACTAAAAATGTTGCATTTTTTCATGATCAGCACTTACATAACTTCAAGACGTTATTATTTGTAATATTCTAGATCAAACGATTAAAAAAGATACTTGAAAAAATAAAAAGCGTTTTATTTATCAATACTTACATTCAACAAGGATATACATTTTAAATATCATGATGGTAAAAAATTTTAAAAAAGCGAGAAAAATAAATAAGAACGTGCGGTTACTTAAGAAAAGGTTATAGTCCTTATATATTGATTAAACTCTATTCTCAAGTAAGCTTTCTTAAGCAAGAGTTGTAATACGCGAGCGTAGAGGGCAACGGTAACAAGTAAAAGTACTCTAACAAAATCCAGATTCAATTATTAAGTCGCACCTCCTACGATAGGCCGATGGCCCGTGGCAAATGACCTTGAACTACTTTTGCGATGCGCGCCGGCGGAATTCGCGGCCCGAAGGTTATTTCCGCAATACTAGAACTTATTCCGAGATGAGAGCGTAGGTGTAAGGTCCGGGGGCCTTAATTAGAATTTGGAGCAGTTTAGAGTAGCGATGAACTTGAGTCTCCTCCAGCACAGGCGAATATTAATTTTTTTTTTTCGTTGATTTTCAACCTTTGACGCTGCTTCTACTTTCCCTTAAAACGCACTCGATTATTATGCAGCTAGGATTTGTTTACCATTGAAAAAGTGAAATTAATGAAATAGAAGTTATAAATGCCCATTAAAAATTACAGAATGTTTTCAATGGAATATGAAATTTTAATTAAGTTCAATATTTTTACGCTTTGTTGCTAGAGCTAAATTAACTTTTTTAATTTAAATCGATCGCTTATGATAATCTTACATGACGGATATTAATTAAAAACTGTTTACAAGATTTTCAATTTAGATACTATAATATTATGTATCTAAAAATGGTAACCCACTGATAAAATTTATTTACAACTGCAACGTAGTCAAAGGTTAGCAAAAATTTTGAAACCATTTCATCAATCCAAAAATTATACTAAATATTAATATTTAGTAGACAATATTTCCTAGATTAAACTGTTTTTGAAAGCTTTAATATATAAACCAAAAAAAAAACTATTATGAGATGAGATACATAATGGATAGATTTTGTACAGAAAACGGCAGAACAATAATTTTATATTTTTGAAATTATACAAGATTATAATGCACTTCAAAAATGTATCATTATTGTTGTACATTGACAATATAATTTTAAATAAAGACAACGTCGAGCCATCCAATTTTTAATCTTATGAAATACTACTTTGAGGTAGTCTGAATTTTTAATTAATTATTTATGTAATAGATACTCGGTTACAGTAAGGTTGAAGATCCATGGGTGAAATTTCCGACTTCATTCAAAATCAAGTAAATTCTTTTAATTTGATATCTATTTTGGATTGCAGTAATTAATTTTAATCTGAAATCAGCCATTTCGTTTGGTGCAAAACTTCTGCCATCGTCTATACCAGCACAAAAAAAAAACAATATCTAAACTAGCATTTGAGTGATCTACAGAAAAGTGTTCGAGAAGCTTGGTTCTGATCGGGATGAAGGCAAGGACCGACCAAGAACTTTAGCCATAGCCAAAATGTCAAATATCCGTGGATTTTCACGAGATTTAGCTATCGTTTTCTACCCCGGCAGAGGTTTTTCACCAATCAAAACGCCTCATTTCTGCACCAAATTTCTTACTTCAATCTACAATCTACAATATATACCAAATAAAAAGAAATTACGTGATTTACAATGGACCCTCATGAATCTTCCTCCTTTTCAAGTAATATAACAACTTACTGAGAAAATTCCGGACGCTTGATTTAGATAAATCAAGTGCCCAGAAAATCCGTTTCGTTAGATTCCAAGAATAGAACTATAACTTTCCTTATTTTGAAAGTATCCAATCGGTATTTAAGTACAAAGACAACGGATCGGAATAATCGGTATGCGAATAGACTAGTTAAATTGCGATTGAAAACCTAACATATATAATGTTTGACATTATTCGGTCAGGCAGCAATTGTTGCAAACTGATCACACTGCGATTCTCGCAATCGTTCTTAACATTTTCTCTTTGTATACCGATTGTTTAGTCGACCGTTGCAGCAAGCGGTAGTCGATTCGATCTCTAATAGCAAACGAACACGATCAAAATAACAACTGCTGGCCATCGATCGGTATAACAACCATTGGGATATATAGAACAAAGCTTGACTGCGCAACAAAGATCGCACTTGACCCCAATATAGACACGATCCAAAAGTGAAATCGGCGGCATCCTATATACCCCCGAATCTCGGATACATCCGCATATATATATATATATCCGGTGAATGATCTCGTTATACCCTCGATCCCCCCCCCCCCCCCCCCCC
>UELV01005254.1:9109-65812 GCA_900490015.1 Megastigmus stigmatizans | reverse complement strand
CACACGCACACACACACACACACACACACACACACACACACATTTATATATATATATATATATATATACATACATATCCGTGTTTAATGGGCACTTTGGGGAGATACTCAACTTACCCCAGGTAAATAATTTCTTTAGTAAGACAGAGCGATCCGAGCAGTTTGAGGAGCTCCCCAAAGTGCCATATATTTAACCCATTAACGCCCAAGTGGACACTTTTTCCCCCAGTTTTTCCGAGCTCTCTAGATGGGGTAAATTTGGGCCTAAAAAATTTTTGAACACATGAAATTTATAGATTTTTCATCCATCTTTCGAAAAAATTTTTTTTCGGTGTTTTTCATACTTAAACTTCATTTTTGAGTTGATTTATAGAATGTCACCATTCGAAAGATGGATGAAAAATCTATAAATTTCATGTGTTCAAAAATTTTTTAGGCCCAAATTTACCCCATCTAGAGAGCTCGGAAAAACTGGTGAAAAAAGTGTCCACTTGGGTGTTAATGGGTTAATGGGCACTTTGAGGAAATTTTTAACATTGACTCTTATGGAGCCCGGGGTAAAACGAACCAGATCTCCTGAAACTGCCGCATTAAATGACTGTATATATATATATCCCCGACCCCATCATTGGTTAAACCAGCTTACGATCCCGAAATTTTGGGTATTTTTTTTGTATGAAAGTCGCAAGTCATTCGCCCAGTTCTTTGAACTGTTTCAAAATTCTGTCTCTCCTCAACAAAATTTTTTGTTGACGATTACAGCATGTCAACTCCCGGAAATTCAACTCACCATCATTCGAATACAATACACGTAGAAACTTATGTAATGTGTAAAAACTTTAAAAAATAATTTGTAATAGGACTAAAAAATATAAAATAAAATCCTATTTTTATCTTGTATATTTTTTCTTTCAAACGGTAAAAGTGTGTTAAGATTTTTCAAGCTTTGAAATTTCTTCTGCACAATATTGTATACTGCAGGCAAAAAAAAATTTCGGTAAAGTTTCATATTAAACTTTTCAATAGAACAAAAGATATGAGTGTATGTACAATCCAGTATAACCCCAAAATGACTTTACTATGCGGTTGCAAAGCCAAAGCTTGATAGATTTGCATGAAGTTTTTTTAAATTAAAGGTATTTTTATTCTCTACAAAATGGATCGAACAGAATTTGAAAGAGTTTTATGTATTTATTTTTATTTAACTTTAAATTTTAAAATACTGCCAAAAGTATTGTTTATTAATACAAAATTTATCTTTTTAAAAGTTAGTTATAGATAAACTGTTATTAACAAATTTCTTTACAGTTCTTTACAGGATCAATGCCGGCTTGTCCCCTTTAAAAAAATGCTAACACACCCATGTGTCTCATTATTTTGATGAAAAAGCTATTCCTCCAAATTTCAATAACATTCCGGACCGATCGTCTTCATCTTTATCTTTTTAATGAATTCAACATATTTGTAAGTGTATTAAGTTTATATATTTATATAAATTAAAATTGACGATAAAAGTCTGAGATCTGTGCATAAACGAAGCACATATATTATATGAATATTATTCAGTGGTAGTTTGTGTCAATCGGCTAAAATACGAACTCAAATTCGAAGACCACCAAATTACGAATCCATCGCTCAATCTACTGAAACACCGCAGACACCACTAAATTTACTTATACATGTCCAACTCACTCCACTCGGTTGTATCCGTGAAGATTACACATACCAAGTTATAATATATAAATTTATATTAGGATCAAATATATAAATAACCTTCTCATTTATTTATTATTACATCTAATAAACTTTTTTTCAATTTATAACATACGAGTCTAAAGAAAATAATATTATAGTTATTTTAATAGAAAGCAAAGCTTTCATCGGCTTAAACATAATTTTCTTAGTAATTAAAATTTTAACTTTTTATACATATGTGAGTATGAAATATTTACGATCTGTTGAAAATTAAGTAAACCTAATTTTAAGAAAAAATAATAAATGCGTTTATTTAAATTGAGTCTGAAATATAAAGGACTATATATTGAATGAATAAATAACGAAGTCTTTGTCCAATTAGTCTCACTCAGTGAAACATTATTTTTGTATTCCAATTAAAGAAAAAATGAACATTATTTAAAAAATAAATAATAATAATAATAAGAATAATAAGTGAAACAAATAAAATATTACGTAATATTAAAAGCAGTATTCAGTGTTAGTATTAGTAACACTCTTTTTGATTCCTATTTCTTTCTAAATACATAGTTAAGCTGTTCCCATTTATTTCAAAGTAGGTATCTTAAATTTGTACTGAAGAAAACTGCATTTTATGATTTTATGCGTAATAATTTCTATGCCATTTCATAACTGCTCTAAATTCTCTTAGTTAAAGCTTTATGACAATCTCAAGTAACAATCTGTTATCATAAAAGTTATCCTGCCTCTTTAACCCGGAATAAAAAAACATTTAAGTATATGTAAGTACAGTAAGTAATAGTCATAGATGTCGAACCCACATTTGGCTGCTTCCCTTGATTTAGTTGAAAGCGTCGTAGTAAAAACCGAGTGGGAAGGCAATTTTAGCAATTGCCCAAAGATAAAAAGGTATATACATATAATATCTGAGCTTACTCTTGCCGCTGTGTACGTAATCGATCGAACCACGAGCGAGCTCGGCCTGGGTGAATGTGTGAACTGCCTGGCGCACGTCCGCTGTGACTCTCTCCACGTAGCCGAGGTCGCTGTCGTTGGCCAGCACCGTGTACACCAGTGATTCGGCAGGCGTGTCCGCGTCGTGAGCCCAGACCAGCGCCTTTGTCAGTGCCTTGCGTGTACCCTGCCGCAATTTAAGTTCAAAGCGACACTTTAGTTTTATCAGTTCAGTGGATTTTCTGGGATTTAGAGTTCGGTGAAAGTTGGGGAAAATTAATGAATTATCTACCCCTATCTCGTTTAGTAACGTTAAATATTTTATGAATATTCTTGTGTTCCTATTAGTACATTTAAAGTACATGCAATTTCTTAAGCAGCCAATAGCACGTAAAACTTCGTAATATTATTAGGATGAATCATGAGATATATCACAATTATTACATAACACTTTATAAAGAAAATGCTGTCGTCAATTCATTGGTACTTAGCTTCCACAAATTTATTCATTTGTTCCAATATAAAAGTTGAAGCATGTTGGATTGATATATCTATTAGTGTTACGCTAGCCCTGGATATTCGAAATTTAGTATTTTTTGAAATGCCTATTATTTGCCCGTGATTTGTCTGTAATTGCAATATAATTTTTATTATTTGCTCCTAATTAGTTTCCAAAAAAATCGAAAATCAAAATTTGGAAAGGTTTTTTTCATTTTAAGATCTTTCTATAAGGTCTACCATTAATTTTTTGGCTAAAGTATTTGTCCGTTATTTGTCAACGTAATATACACCAAAAGTATACATATAATTTTATTGATAAATATTAAATTGGCAAATTGATAATATAATTTCAAATATGCTTGAACTTTTCTCACGGGACTTTTACGTAGTAAAATCTTTCATGTGCGCGGTGGCCACATTTTATTTTTATCAACATATGTAAAAGTAGACGCGGGCGTGTCTCCGCAGATTTCCACGTGGAAAGCAGTCCAAAAACGCACGTAGATTGCCACGTAGAAATATAAAATTTTGTAATATTTTAATAAAATTTTAAAACTGGTAAAATTTTGAATATCAAAGCTTAATTCCCAGTTTGGGTGCTATTATTTGCATGGTAGCATCTAATAAGTATACCAAACGTACGTGAACTTTATTTTTAATTAACCTCCCCGTTGAAAATATTTCTACATGGGAATCTACGAGGCGTTTTTTAACCGATATCAACTATTTCAATTCCTAGTAAGTGTCCCGTATTTGAAAGTAATAATATAAAATTACAACTGGAAGAAATTTAGTCGGGTTCCTACCGAGTAGTTAACTGGCTAGTTTATTTTAACCCCCACTTGCTGACAGCGACATATCGCTTTAATTTAGTAAATGAATTCGTATTTTCCTTTATAAAGCATATTAAAAAATGCAAACTTTGAGCTATCCCGATCAACCTAGCTTATAGGCTCGCCAAAGCACTAATAAGAACCTCGCCAGAAATTGTCGTTTCTGCCTCAATGTCCATTCTAACGAGTAACGATGTGCGTTAGGAGGCCCTGCAGTGGTTGACATAAGGCTGCCTGAAGCGAGGCTGCCCGCTTAGACCCTTGCAAAAGCATGATAAGTTAAATTAGTTTACCTTTACTGTAAACATTAAGAATCCTTTTTAGTTTATGGGAATCTACGATAACTTCAAACAAAATTTTCTTATAATACTTTCAGATAAAAAATTGTCTGATAGTAAGATGCAACAATACAAGCTCCTTCAAATATTAAATTTTAAAATTAAGATAAGATTAAGGAAATATGCTATAGTGGGAAAGATTTCTACCTTGCCGGTTCTCGTATTTAACGAAATATATAAACATGGAGATTAATTTTTGGAAAAATCTCTGTCACCATCTCGGTAATGATGTAAACATTACGTAGTTCAAGTTTCATGAAATTCCATTCACAATTCACAGAAATTCTCTTCCTAGAAAATTTCGGAGATAAAAATGGCTGTGAATTACGAACTAAATTTTCGACGACGAAAATTTCAGTGAATTGTGGATGGAATTTGATGAAACTTGACTCACACAACAATTACATCATTACCGAGATGCTGACAAAAAGTATTTTTTAAAAATTAATCTCTACCTTTACATATCTCATTAAATGCAAGAACGGGTAAGGTATTTTTTTGTTTAATTATGTTGAATTAAGAATAATTCTGAAAATCTAGCATTAAAAATTTTAAAAGATTGTTGGAATTGTAATTAAGACTTTTTCGTTGAGAGAAATACGTAAAAAATGTATTGCATTACAATCCCAATTATTTTTCTAATTAACAAAACTCATTTTACTCTTTCCTCTATTTTATATATAATTTGAACTTGTGTTCTAATATATTTCTAATCTAGTTTTTCAAAACGACTTGTTACTTTATTTTTAAAATTGAAGATTAGTAACATGCCCTCTAGAGGTTTTCCTGATACAAATATTTAACTAAAATTAATAAAACAAAAATATACAAATTTCAAGAAATCTTACTTATATAGTTAAAAGCATTTGATTTTCGTAAAAATGTTCGTACAATTAATTTCAAGAAAGTAACATTTATTTCATAGAGCAGCTTGTTCGTTATCTAAGAAAATTAGAATCTCAATTTGTGCTTTCTAACGTTTCAGCAGGAGCATATCAACAATTTAGAAGGTTGCACAGTTTAAGCAAAAGCAAAATGATGCACATAAGAAAAGCAATCAGCGCAACAGCGAAATTATGCAAACGAACTCACTTGAGCCAATTTCAGTACGGAACTCGTCGGTATCTCAAGGCGGGGCGGATCATTAATCGGAGTCACATTGACATGCAGGGTGAAACGCAGACTGTCCTGGAAGTAGCCCGGCAACGGATGCCTTGAGTTCGCCTGCAGTGCCACCTTCAGGATCATGCTGTCATCCGTAGTCTCGCTGCCGTCATGGTGGTAAAAGATCTGCACAGTTGAAATCGAATTTATAATGTTATTTATTTCCATTTGTTAATAATTTTTGTCTTAATTTTCTATATAAATATGTCCTCTCTATATTATATAAAGATTTCATGCCACCGTCATCGCCGTGGTCGTGTACAAGATTGGCTGCATTATCGTAATCACTAGGATTTACGTTGTTTCACCGAATTTTTACGCTATTTTTGCGATTACTTCCGATACTTTCTTCGATTTATCACTAATTTACATATTTTTCGGTATTTTTACATTATTTTGTTTTCTTCCGTTATTTTACGTTATTTTTCATTATTTTAACGTTATTCTATAGAATATCTTCCATTAGAAAATTTTTACCACCGCTTCCGCCGCCGCCATATTAGTGGTCATTCTACACCTTGTACACATATCCGTATTACAATGGTCATCCTTTACCCTGGATATATTCATATTTTAGTGGTCATTTTTCTCCCTATATATAGCCGTATTAAAAAATCGATCAATTGAATACTTGCAATAGTAACAATCAAACTGGACCTTCATTTTCAAAATTCTTTGGTGTATGGCAAGAACAAAATAAATTTTTTTTACTAATCGCCAAACTACATTAACTCATTTACAAAAACTCGCTATTTAAATTAAAGAATGAAAGTGAGGATAGTGTATAATGGCAGCAGTTATAATCCACGCCCGGATTCTCCTTAAATCTACCAAAACCACATTATTGTTTTATCCCACCGGTTGCCTATATAACTTTGAGAACACGCCATTAACTCGCTCGGTTTTCTTTATAACTTCCACGTGTTACCCCTTACGAATAACCATGAGTTTCTTGCTTCTTTTCTCGACTTTATGGCCTTCTCAATCTTCGTTACGATTTAATCTACTGAATGAATTTTCCCGCCTTTATTTCAAACTGTATTTCTTAAAAAGTCAATGATGTATTCTTGTAATCACACTCTTAGAAAATTATTTATAAAGTACTCTTTAAAATTGTTCTTGATTCGTGAAAAATAGCATTTGATCAAATTAAAAAGATACTTAATACGAAGTTGTTTGTTGACATAGAAAACCTTATATACTGCTCGCTTATAAAGGAAGCTTTATGATCGTAAACTTTTTTTCTGTATGTATGTTAATTTATCAATGCTCATTTCATAGTTTCTTTTGATATGTAAAGTGAAAAATAAAATTATTAACACACCGAGCGTGAAACTCGATTTTTGGTGCCTGTTTTCCGGACACTGGACTTCCGTCTATTTTCTAAAGCGGGCGCCAAACGTGTTATGCGTCCATAAATGTTCGTGTACACTCCCAGTGTGTTAAACATAGTATACAATACACGGACGCTAGGTGCTGCTCGGGAATCACCTGTTTGGCGCCCTAGTAGCGTAATACGCTATTTTGATTGAATGATATTCTTTTCTTATATATTAAAACTTTTTCAATTAGAAATATGCATTTTAAAAGTCTTTAAATTCACTATATTTTGAGATGACAAGTTACGAACGACCAAAATGTTGTATTTTAGTAATTAATTTTGCTTAAAAACTTATTTTTAAGCTCAATTCCTGTTTTAGTTGACCCTTTGCGATTTTTTAAAGCTACGATATTGCAGTTTGAAAAAGAAGACTCATATGTTCCAATATCAATTATTCAAACATTGATATTTCGGCTTGAAAAAATCGTAACGACACAAATAAGAAAAGAAATTAAAGCTTTAAAAATAAGCTTCCTAGTTAAATGCGTTAGATTTATTGCAAAAAGTTGCTTAGAGTGCCAACGTCGGAATTGTTGATTCTAATAGTATTTTCCATATTTGAAGTGCAATATCTCGGTTCGTAATAAATGAAATCGGAAAATTCCAACGGTTATTGAAAGGCGAGACCATGCTGATTTTTTTTTCTATTTTTTATAATCTAACAAGCTTTTTTTAAATTTAAAATATTTATCGAGCTTTTAAGAGAAAAATTAAAAATCACGCATTTCCTTCAAAAATTGAACATTTACAAGTTGACCTTCAAACCAATTCTGGAATCGGCATTTGGAAGATAAAACTTCAAGCCTTTGCAAACACTACGTTTTGAATTTGGGCTCGGACGTTTAGGTACATAAAAAGTTATACTGTCGAAAGTTAAGAAAAATAACGTCCGTCCCGGACTTAATAGGTTAGTAAGAGAATCAATTGAAATGCGAAACTTTCTAGAACCGATTTCGAATAAACTTCTATAGATATCTAAAAAAGAGTGAAATACGATCGGGAAATTGTATTATTATCTAAGTTTACTCGTTCACAAACGCTTTTCGCCAAAGTTATCCAAAGGAATGACGAAGATTGGAATCTGAAGAGCTTAGTGATCTTTTTCACGCTACGCGAAACTTAAGTCAGCTGAACACTGGTTTTTTCTTTCAATTTAGTGTAACTATGTAAAGTTTCTCCCAAGTATTTATAAATGTCTAATTGATTTCGAATTTTACTTCAATCTTCCTTTTTCTTCAACGCATCTGAGCGAATTCATGTTTTGATAACATAATTAGTCCCCTTTTACTTCCTTGTAGAAGAGTGTCGATGTGCTTGTCATATATCTCATGAATGCCTAAAGACTAAATCGATGTTGGTAGTTGAACTATTTTTTTTCCCTATTTTTGTCACATTTATGATTTAAAATGTATTTTTTGATGAGAAGATTTCCTTTAGTTTTATGAAGAAGATAAATGATTACGGATTCGAACTTCGTTTATCTTCCAAATTTGGAGGAGTTATACATTTTAATATAGATTTCACGTTATTTTGTGATTCATGAAAATATATGTTTTGGTATACCTTTTTTCTCTATTTTGTAAAACTTATTATATCTTAAGCTGTATCATTTTTTAATTTGGGACTAGATACGTTTATTCAATTAGTTAAAGACCTTTCCCTACTCCAGTTTTGTGGTATTATAAAGCTCTTGACAACAGTTTACTCAGTTTTAGCATAAAAAAGACAACTTTATTTTTGCTTAAAAAATCGAGTATTTTTCAGCCAAAAAGTAAAGGTATAAACAAAAAAGACGAAAAATTTGGGAGGCAGAGAAGTGGGAGAACGTATGAAAAAAATTGAAAGACAATAAGCCGCGTTCAATTATATGCAGAGCGCGGCTTTTTTCCTTTTTGTCGCAAGAGCTTCGGGGCCTGCAAGATTACAGTGTAACCGGCCGTGAAGCTGCAATCAAGAATTAATTGAAAACTCCGTAGGGTTCACGACGACATTGGATTTTTCTGTCTCCCTTTCTTCTTTTTGTCTCTTTTTCCTACCACCGACGTCATAAAATATTGGTGATGTTAAAGGGAACGTACTTATATACGAGAAATTCTACGATGAGTCGATGAGTTGGAGACTTAAATTTTATAAATAAATACATTTTTTTTAATGCAAAATTGTGAAGTTTTGACTGAATAATCATGGATTTTCTGATGAAAATAACAATAGATATTGTTTTATCAACGTTTTTCAGAAACTTCTTTTAGATTATTTGTGATTTTTTTATAGCTTTATTTCTTTGACTGTTCATCAAAAAATACATTAACTCAGATCCCAAATTTTTCTAACAGTTTAGCCGTAATACACTAAATAAAAAACTTAATAATAATTTATGATAACTTAAATAAATTTAATAATGTTTTTGTTACATTAATTTTGCTTATAATCTCATTATAAATGTTTGATGAGTGCCACTATATAAGGAATATTCTGTATACAAGTGCAGGCGAGTAAAGTAAGCGTGCGAACGTGGCTGTGAAGTTTCAGTTTGAAAATTTCTCGAGTGTTCATGATCCTTAACCAATAAACAACTCGTTCCAACTGTAAGATTTTTTTCTGAAGATGGTCTTGTTAAGAAATTGCGGGGAGAGTTAGTTTGCATTGCGGCAAAGTTTCTTTGCGTAACAAAATATATGTTTGATTCGGGTGTAAATTCTATAAAAATTTTGTTGTAGGAACCACAACTGCACAAAGAAAATTAGTTTTCATAAAAATGAATGTTGATCATGAACATCATTCACAAAAAAAATGCATTTGACTATAAGAGACAAAATTATATTATATAAAAAAATTATTTTAGTAGATTTATATTGTGAGTGGATGTTTTTTCAATAAAGGTTATTTGTAGAAAACATGAAAGTACTTATAATACATATTTAAATACATATTCATATTACACTTGTACCTATCACATGAAATTTGATGAAAATCAAGTTTACTCAAATAATTTTGAAAAATATTGAAAGTTATAAACATTTTTTTTTTTATTTTTATTAATATATGAATTAAATATAATATTATATTATAATATAATAATTACACAAGACCACCAAAAAAAGTGATCGTCGCCACACATCAAATCATGCTATTCTCATATATTTTGGCCTGCAGTATCCGAATGTGACCTCAGCTTTGGTGCAGGTTATCACAATTTTGACATAAATTACATTACAAGAATTTCTAGATATTTTAAATTACAAAGATAATTTTTTCTTATTATTTTGGCAAGACGTATTAGATATGGCACTCATCACCCTCTTCAAAGTTCATTATAGATCTACCATGTATGGTATTTAGTCTCCGAATTATGCCCAATTATAGTTCGAAAATATATTTCAAGAGCAAATAAATTAAACGATCAATTATGGAACATATTTCAATTTCTCGGCGGCGAAACATCATATGTAGATATATAATTAAAATCACTAACCTATAACCAAAAAAAGCTTTTCAAAGTGCAATTTAAAGTGTGTCATAATAAGTATTTACTGAGAATAAAAAACTTTTCAGACAAATAGTTCTATTCAACATTTATCGCTGTATAAACCAATTGATCGAAAAATTCGTCGAAATCATAAATAAAAAATAATCTAAATTTTCAAACACTCACATTCATAGCATGCGCAACAACTTTCCAATGAAACCTAGTTTAGTTAATGGAAATCGGTTAAGTGGTCAAATCCTAAACACTCAGACATCCGCCGAAACAGATAAGAAGTCATCCCCTTGAAACACATCGCGATTATACGCATCAGTCCTCGTTCAATTTTATCTTCTTAAATAAAAATGGAGAAAGTAGATAACTAAAAATTAAGTAGAGGCTTAATCATAAAAAGGTTTCAAGCCCATGAAAAGTTCAAACCCCGACGTCAAATGCGAAATCATGAAACCTAAGCACACGTGCGTCGTCGAATGATGGCGAGTGTCTCCCTGCAGAGTAAATTGAAGACACGGATGATTCCACAAGAGAGCGAGAGCAAGAGGAAGGAGAGGATTGAAAAAAAAAACAGAACGAAAGTAAGAGAGAAGGTTTAATGAGCGGTAGCAGTGTATACGCAAATAGAAGCGAGAACATTAGGGGAGGGCCGCTAAAGTTAGGGAGACTCGGGTATAGCGTCATCCTTGCGCGCGGATCCGAGTCGTTTATGTCGCGTCGTCTGCCCTGTAAACGATACCGCCTCTCGTGGACTTGTATTTTTGGATGACCGTTGGAGCTTTGAGGGCAAGCTTGCTTTTTGGTTTTGCAAAGGTGGCGTGCTAAAACAATGGATAAGTGGGTCGTCGTTGTTGCTGGCTGGAGTTTGTTTGTGGATGTCGCTGGTGGTCGGAATCTTGTTGACGATCGTGTGGCACGGGTTTTCTACGAAATTAGGGTGGCTTTCATTTGCTGGTGAATCGAGACAGTTTTAGTTTAACAAAAACACCGAGTTTCTTAAGCTTATCTTTGGAAATCTCGCAATATTCGAGTATGTATTCACTCGATACGCGATTACTAGTGCTAATTTTTGTATCATCAACTATTTAAGTTGAATTCTCACTTTCTAGTTCTGTCGGATGGACAGTATTTGCAATCTTTCGGCTTCAATGATTACGTATAACCTAAATATTTTACATAGCTAAAATATACTGTCATATCAATTACAAACATAGCGTTTATATATATTTAATTTTATTTCGGTGTCGGTTAAAAAAATAATTAACAAAAAATCTGTATCGGTCTTAAATATATTAGCTCTAAAGAAAGTAACATCAAAGCAGAATAGTGTGGCTCATTTATTATAAAACCTTAATAAGTATGAACAAATTAATAAGTTAGCTTTAAACAGCCTTAAAATCCGAATTACTGAAGCATATTGCTATCTTCTAATTTAAAAACCTCTGAATTTTGTGTAGAAAACCCCCGGTAATAAATCTAAAATTACATTTGCTTTCGGTCTAATCACTAGGTACCCTAGTGCAACAAAAGAATCCCGCATTTTTTCATAATCCACACCGAAAAAAAAGAAAGAAAGAAACTACTAGCACATCGCAATGTGTCGCACAATATAAGTCGAAAAAAGTAGTCCACTCGGCATCAATCGCTCCATTCATAAGTGCATCATATATATACACGTACTACAGAAATGCGCGACGAATCGGATGTGCGCAATGGGCGATGGAGAGCATCTCTCTCTCTCTCTCTCTCTCTTCTCTCTCATATACTGGTATTATTCGCTGAAAGCCCCGGGACTTTGACTTTTCCGCTTGGCGGTGGTGGCGACAATGCGCGTACCCCGAGTTTCTTTCGGGAAAACAGGCTTGCGGAATGGTAAGCGAGCTTTCTTACATGCGCCTTCGCATTATACACCTGCCCCCTTATTGTCCGTTAATGTATGACCAGAGTCGCTCATTTCATTGTGTCGTGCTCCTCGCGCACACACGCAACAGCTGTCGATGGATTGGAATCTGCGAGGCTCTTGCGGTGAAAATAGCGACGTTACGTAGTTTTCAATGAACAGTAACTGTGATAAAGTGAGTTCTAATTGATAGTTGGCTGTTGTAAGAAAATCTGTAGTCTACAATTCTGAATGGAGCGATTCTATAATTATAATATTTTTTATTTTATTTTATTACTAGAAAAATAATTTACATTATGAAGCTAAGTTCATCATCGACGTACAACATTCAGTTCCTAATCATGTAGAGAAAATAATGGTCGAACAGAAAATATAATCCTAAAATCATTAAAAAACTAATATTCATTTAGAATTTTAAAAATATTTAAAACAATAAAAAACGATACTTAATTACACTCATTTGTTGATTATAGAAATTTTAGAAGCAGTCGGATCGCTTTTATCAATTACAAAAAATGAACTGCCTTGACTGTTTAAATATATACTGATTTGTTTCGCAGAATACAAAAATCGATCGATGTTTTGTAAACTAATATTAGTGTTGGTACTCTTGTAATATGTACTAGTTTTTTTTTTATGACAGAAAATGCACAAAAATCAATCTTGCTGTTACTCGTTTTTTTTTTTTTTTTGTAAACTAAAGAGTCCTGTTATTAAAATTAATTTGTAATGTTTAAAAAATTTCTGCTTCTACATCAATTCAAAGTTTGTAAAGGACAAAGTTAACAAGTTAAACGCAAATATACATTGTTGCTCTATAAATCCGTATCTTTTCATTGAACTAATCAACACTGCAAGAGGAAATATTTAAGGCACATGGTCTGATTTGAATTTAATTATGCTCGCAACAGATGCATTTCATTTTGAATCTTCAATTAACTGCTCAAGGCTTCAAATATAGAATTCTACGACGTCGTAAATCTCGTTTATAATCGCAACTCGCCACTTAGCTCATATATATTCTCGTTTATTTTCATCCGCGCTTCCCATCGTAAGATCAATTGAAATTGATGGTTTCTGGTGAAATTATTTCGATCGAGTGTCTTAATCAATCTGCCTTTAATTTTACCAATTTGTAAGAAATAGCACATAATAGAGAAGCGTTTAATTTAAGAATTCATCCTGCTGTTTTTGGAGGGAAAAAGAACTACCAAGAACAAGAAATATTTAGTTATGTAAATAGTTTTCATAGTTTGAGTAATGTTTATGAAATAAGAAATTTTTAATTGGTCACATTCAACGGTCATTAAAGAAACACCTAACTTTATAGTCGCCTCGGCAAGAATTCCGGCTGGACTTATAGTTTTTTAAGTGAAGCTTTCCTCCTTGGAAAACATGATTGAATATTAACTATTATTTAAAGAAATAGTATTACGGTATTGCAGAATAAATATTCTTTTAAATCGGTAAAAATTTTACTGTAAAATTGTAAGATGTTTTTAGTAGTTTGTATGTAAATATTACTGATTAAATAAAAAGAAATGTTCTAAATCAATGTTGCATTTTAAAACTCTGATTGTTTTAAATATATATAATAATTTCTTATACAAACTACATTAATCTAACTGACTGTCTCATAAATTTAGAAAATATGTATGTAATATATATTACATTACATCAATATTGAAATTATTTGTAATATATATATATATATATATTACAAAGAAAAAGTGTTAACGAGAAAAAGTGTTATATATATGAAGAGTGTAATTGCAGCTGTCAATTAGCACGAAATAAATCTAAGCTTAAAATTTTCTGTAAATAATCAAACGTGTAATTTTGTTAAATTTATTTCGTTTGGCGATAAAAAAAATTGCGGTATCCAACACAATTTTTTTCGTTTTTCATTGTGTACAAATAGTCCACAAATTGTTGACTAAAGTGTGTACTAACTAGACCCCATTATTTCCCATATATTTTAAGCCTCCTGCGTACGGACTTATTATATATTATATAGTGATTCTGTGTATTTTAGACGAGATATCTCGTAATGCTGGACGGGAGGGTTAATTAACTTTTATAATTAAAATTAATATACTTAATTGCACAATGTGAGCTTATGTAAGAAATATACTAAATTATTCGGGTGATTTTAAAAACTTGAAAAAATTTAATGTGTTAAAGTAAACTAGTAAAAGGAACAATAAAAATTGAATAAAGGCCATTGTGTCTAATAATTAGCATTAGATAAGGTTTATAGCTATCGATGCTTTTTCATTCTACGACAAAAGGATTATACTGCTTATGCTTTGACAGTCACTAAAAGGACATTAAACAAAACTTTATCAAATTCCTTAAAATAAAGTGGTTCAATTTTAATTTGAGAAGGACAAATCTAGTACTGGAAACGACCTTCTTATCACATTTCAAGGAGGAAATAGATTCATTGAAGTTCTTACCTTATGCTGGTAAAGATCGTGCATGGTGAAAGGCGTTTTGGGCGCGAGCGGTGATTTGTCGAGCATGAGATAGCCACTCATGGGTGGCGTCAACAGGGCGAACACGACGAACGACTCGTTCAAGCTGAATTTCGCGATGTCAAGTATCATGGCTATGTTGCGCTCGCTTATCACGGTTCGCTTGCCCTCTTCTACCCCAAGCGGTCGTACTGACAGCATCTCCAGACTCACGGGTAGATCCGTGTTTACCTGAAAGTATTTTGTTGCAGGTCGTTGAATATCAAATCGAATGCTCGGTGAAACTTAGGATTTTAATAGGAAGTAAATTCAAGTGGTACAGTGAATAATAACTCTAATCGAATGAGTGTATAAGTTATTGGAAAAGATAAAATTTTTTAAAAGGATTAGCTTAAAACATCTACACTTTTCGTAAATGTTTCGATGACACAGATCTCAATTTAAATCTAGTTACATTTCTTTAAAGACGATGGTTACGAATAAATTAGGATACAAAAGTTTCATTATTTTTTTTGGACTTTAATAGCAAGTGAAAATATGAACACAAATAAGGATGAAATGAATTCTAATCAGATTCAAAACAAATAATCAATTTAACAAAATCTATATCCATATCGCTTACCTTGATTTCAGTGTAATTGGACTTGATGCAAAGTGTCTGGTCACAAGTACATTTGAAGGACCTGATGCCCAGCTGTGAGCACATGGCACCAGATACGCAAGGTTTGGACTCGGTACAGGGGAACCCCCAGACGCAGTTTACCACCAGGCCTTGGCTGACTTTGACATTGGGTAAGCCTAACTCCTTGCCATCCAGAAACATCCTCCTGAGGCATCCTTTATAGCTGAGATCGCCAGATTTGATGCCCTTAGCTAGTGCCTTGGCGCGTTTGTTCAATTCGGTGCCGCCGATGTACAGGGTGTCCGCCAGATCCAAAAACTTGTTGCCTGTCATCAGCGACATGTTCTTCATATGTCCGTCGACGCTGATGCTTATGAATGTCGGCGTGAAGTCAAGGACGAGCTCGTGCCACACGCCGTCGGCGACGGTTCGGCTGTGCACCAGCTCTGTTGGCCCGTTGCCCTTGTTCATTAGCATCCTAGTCTTGCCGTCGACTAATTCTATGCCCAGGAAATCAGCATGCGAAGACTGGCCTGCGTTGAATAGCAACAGGCCGTTGGGCGCCACTGTTTTCAGTTCGAGTTCCCATCTATTAAAGTTTTGTAGATTTAAAATATTTAGTAACCTCTAGTATTCTAAGAATATTGTATGCCGATGCGGGGTTCTAGATAAAGCCTTTACTTATTAGTGATTTTAACATATGCATAATAGTATTAAACCTGAACTTTAATCTTCTTATGACAACCACCACTTGGCGCCAAACACTCATTACGGGGAATAATATATAAGACAATTAAATACAAGAAAAAGCTCATACCTAGATCCAGAACGAGGTATGGTGCTGGGTATGGCGGTGAAGGCGCCGTCCTCCACGAAGCTGATGTCGGCGCGTGCGTCCGCCTCGAATTCCGCAGAGCAGCCCCAGCTCACGGCGGTCGCTTCGGTCGAGTTCCTGCGGCTGCGCGCGTCCTCGATCACCCGTATTCCGTTGTAAACTATGTCCGCCATGCAACCCCTCAGATACTCCGTGTGACCTGAAACGAAAATCACGTACCCCCGTGTTATACTCACATCCGTGTCATAAGTGTTATCTCATGTACTTCATTTTTTGCTTTCTTTAATCGCCAAACAAGCTTTTTTATTTTTTGCAATTTTCCAAATTTTTATTTTAGGCTATTGTGATTTTGAAGATGGATTTAAAGAAGTTTGGATTAGTGCTATGATTGAGGAACGTTATTGTAAAGGAAGGAAACCAAATGGCTCACAAAGAGCTTCCTATTTTAGAAATCCTCAATCAGCAATTAAGATCAATAATGACCAGGTCACCTAATTTTTTCAATTAATTAAAATTGGGACTAATGTCTTTGTTTATAAAATTAATCAAAGCTTTTCAAAGCTTTTCAAATTAGGAGAATAGAATTTTTACTTGTAGGAATCATTAAATAGTATTTTTCATCATAAGACCGTAAAATACGATTTAACTGTACGAGGATCGCACGATCACACTAAACCGTTAAATCTCATGGCTATCTAACGAACATTTTTTTTTATATCACAGCTGTAATATTCCGTATAGTTTTTATTTTGAAAAATCTCATTTTCGCTAAAATTGTAAATTCTTTCAAGTCATGAGTTTAAAAATTCTATTGGCAAAAAGGTATCTAATTGTTCATGATTAGCATCTTCCGCAGAATCAATACTTAAATATTCACTGTAAGTTCCTTCCATTTTATGCATTATGTTGTTGTTAATTTCCATTACATCTACATTTCTAGGTACCAAAATAACACTCATAAAAATCTGGTCAATTAATATTTATTGAATCTCCAAAAATATCTTCAATTATATCACCATTTGATAATAATTCTTGTGGAATTTTTATTATTTCATTATCTTGTTCGATTTTTGTAGAAAAGTTACCATTTCATACTTTTAATAGCCAGGTCTTAAATTATCTATTCCCTTCTGAAACGCTTTTGTGTTCTTTTAGTGACTTAAATTTCTTTTAATGCAATTTTCCAATAATTGTATTCTATTTCCGGGTCTAATTATTGGTAATGTTTGTCTAAGATCACCAGAAACAATTACAACTTTTCCTCCAAATACTTCATTATTGCTACATAAATCTTTAAATAATCGATCTTCTGCTTCAAAACCATATTTGGATGTCATTGGTATTTTATCCCAAATTATAAATTTTATAGAATTTAAAAATTGGCCATATAAAGAATTAGATTTTACATTGCATGAACTTAAGTCATTTGAACTCAGAGGTAATTTAAATGTGCTATGAATTAACGGTCTTTCCACCAACTACAAAGGTGCTGCTATTCCAGTCCATGCTGCAGATTAAACGCTTATAGTATTTTCGATAAGAAATTAATGTTTTAAGTAGACAACTTTTCCCTTTTCCACCTGCACCATCTATAAAAATTTATTTTTCGCTATTTTTTTTTTAAATGCCATTACTTATTATGTTAAAAATAATTCTTTAATAATCATTTGTTAAGGAATAAATTTTTTCATTTAGATTTTCTTTATTTATATTATTGTCTTTTAATTCATTTATGTTCATTTCATCGTTTATCATCAATGAATTATCTAAATCTATAGATGGAAGATTAAAATCAATAATGAATGACCATTTGAAATTAAAATCTGATTAATTATATTTAAAGCATATTCTTCACCAACTATATTATTCAAGTTGGGATTTTTATATTTATCATATAATTCACGAGCATTGATTGGATTGTGAAAAATACATATGTACGCAAATAATTCACAAATAGCTTTGGGGAACAATTAATTTGAGGCTTCATGTAAACATTTATCCCATTCTTCTTCTGTACTTATAAAATCTGTTACTTTCTAGATTTTGCTGCTTTAAAGAATGTTCAATATGTAATACCTTTATTGTAATATATTATTTTTTGTTTATTTGAAATTATTTCTTCATTTTGATTATCAATTCTTTTTTCATGATGTTATCTAGTTAGTTATACCTAAATAAATACTTGAAATTATGCAAATCCCAAATACCGATGCACTTCGTATATGAATTATCTATCATTTGGTAAGATTTTAAGTAAATGTTTAAATGGCACCTTCAAAAATTCTTGTTATGAAAAAGTTCGCGATTTGTATAATTTAAATTCTTTTTTTATTTAATACGAATTACTTACTTCTCTAAAATTCAGTGCACGCTTACTCGCTTTTCAAGAAAATTTATCGCTCTTAAATTTATTCATTCTACGAAGAATGTATACTATTTTATATATATTTGTTAAAAATCATACGTATTCATAAAATTTAGAAAATTTAGAAACTTATTCAACCCTTTTATACATCTAGTGCAAGAAAATGAATGAATTCCCATGTTAATACAACGTTTAATTACCGGGGGTTTTGCATTTCGTTTTCCTCTCAAGAGGTTCGTTTTCCCATCCCTATTCTTGAGCTAATAAGGCTCAAGGAGAAATGAAGGAAAATGGGGAGGAAAATAGAGTTGCGGTGCGTGAGTACAGCTACACGCAGATAACGAATTCATCCGCCATGAATATGCAGATCGAGAATTTTCAGCTTGGCTGTTAGATTGTTTCGTGCCCTCTGCGAACTGTTGTTTGCACCGATCTCGAGGATACACAGCAACAGCCGCGAGAAGAGTTAAATGCGGATTGCGATGTAAAGCTTGTGTGGAGCTTTCACTGCGAATAGAAAAGTTGTTATACCTTTGGTTGAGAAGAGAAACTATTGATTTTTGTTGCCAATGGGGCAATATACTTGAGAATATATTGGGATTTTCAGAAAAAAAGACTTCTATTTAAACATATAAAATTACTTATTACGAAAAAAAATTTTACTGTTACTTTATTTTCAAAGTCATATGTTACGTCAGAAAATAGTCATTTTAATGAAAATCTTACTCAGTTCGAGTTGTAACGGTTCCGTCTCATATTTTGAAAGTTTAATTTAAATTTTCAGATTGTAAAAACTAAAATCTTTAAGCAAAAGTAAAACAACTAAAATTAATGACTAAAAATAAAAAATGGTATTTTTTTAAGTTTAATTGAATATATAAATCGATTGTTGAATCAAATTTTATCCATTTTTTTATATAATATGTCAGTATTCTCTTTGATGAAAAAGCCGAAAGAGGCATTTTATCGAGATAAAAACAAAAATAATGAACCGTGAAATCGATTGCGATTGAAACCTTGATGAATAATTTCAGAATATTGTGTCCTTTGTGTTAAATATAATCGAAAACATCGAATGCAAAGTATAGATGGTGCAAGTGTCTGACACAAGCACTGCGAGAAAGAGTAGAGAAAAACTGGGTGTCTTCCACTGTAAGCGACGAGCGACTTGTCTATGTAAGATGTGCTCCTTGATATAAACGCTATTTACTATTAACTTCGGCAGCTTGTATCATATTTGTAGTTTCTATCACTTCCCTAATTAATAAGTTGATTTAGAATTCACTACGCAAATATTATACTTCAAACTAACTATTTACCGCAGTTTGTGGATCAAAACCCACCAAAAGCTTCATTTAAAGGATAAAATTGTTGAATAACAAACGATAATTCAAATTGAAAATCTCATTTATACCAGAAATTCTGATAGTTTCAGTATAAAACATTTCACTAAAATTAATATGCCTTTTAGTAATGGCAGAACAAACGTGAAAATTGAAAAAAAAATAAACAAGTTTTCAATTTGAATTTTGAATTATTATCATATAATAATTGAACTGTGTGTTTCTATTTACTTATTTTTTCTTGAACAGAGACTTTTTAGTCCGTCCACCACGTGAATAAAGAACTTGCCAACACATGCCAAAAGACCTAAACTCCATTCCTTTTCGAAAACCGTGAGAAATAATTCGCGTGTAAGACTGTGTACAGTAAATATGGGGTGGTTTGTATTTCACGATGCGCAATGAAACGTGAATTTAAAGAAAATCTCGTCGAGCCTTTATAGGATTAAAACACTGCTCTAGTTTATTAACAGAAATTTAAAAAAATAAAATTATTCTACACTTAATTTGATTAAATTTTGTTTTGTATATTACAAATTATTATCACAAGTGACAATTTTCTTTCAATTTTTTAAAATACTTTGAATCTATTTTAAAATAATGTTTTCTGTGTAATATTTAACGCGGAACGTAAATTTTTAAATTGCGTATGCTGCAAATTCGAGAGTGAAAAATAAAAAATAAGCCAGTTTAACAATGGAACGAATTTTGTTTGTTTGGAGTACATAAAAAAAGACATAAAATATTTTGTGTCAGATTTTATGCACTAAGTATTCGCGCAAATATTGACGAAAATTTCAGCATCAAATCTGACTCTTGTTATTACAATCCATACGTGTGAGTGTCATATAAAAGTATTCTGCAGAAAATTTTGTCGCAAATTTTCCGAATTTTATATAAGTATTCCTGGTTAGAATTATCATAAACATTTGAAAAACTAAAATTGTATTATATTAGGGTAAACCGTCCAGTGCGTGACCGCCGACCAGTGAATGACCACTAGACAAATAATTACAATTTGAAAATTTATGTATTATTATAAAGGTATAAAAAAAAAAGATTTACATTCCTGATTGTTTACATTTTTAAATAAGTACATAAAATATACAAAGATATTAAAAAATCCCGTGAAAAATAATAACAATTCTACAGGTAGTGTGTAAATAGCATTCGGTACAATATTTTTTACAAAAAAACTGAAAACAAACATTTTAGAAAACTATATATTGCCGATGTATTATATCAAAATAAATTTTTTTATTAACTTGAAATGGAAACCTTAGACTTTCTATGAATGTATATAAATATACAAGCGATAAATGAGCTAACTTAAGTAACCACTGAGAAAAACGATACTATAGTATACAAATAATCATTCAAATTCTACAAAAAATATCTTCTTTAAGATTGTTCTATAATCGAATATACAAATTGTATTGTTTAAACTTCCGTTGCACACACCTGGTTCAGTGAAAGCGGCTACAAATAAAGTTTCTCCTCTGATACTAAAAAAATATTTTCTACAGTAGAACACTAAAAAATATCTCTGAATTTTTTTTCTCATTTTTTTAAACGTCTGCAAGATAGAAAAAGATACGGTAGAACTTCAGAAGAACAAAGACTCGGGTGTGTGTCGGAAACAATAAATAACACTTGTTGTTAAAGTTCTTTTAAATTGTATTCTGTTTTTACACGTTTTTACACGAGTACTTCAATTAAGACGTTCAACATCAGATGCATTCACTAAGAAAATTATCGTTTTATAAATTCAATATCTTAAGCTAGGTAAGAGACCATTCAAAAAAATAAACTCGAGTGCTATTATATGAACTTATAGTTTAATAATCCACATGAAAAACCTTTTCAATCTGCTCACTCACCATACACCATTAAAAATCTATTTCCAAGCACATCAAAGCATCAAACTAACCGTAAACAAAAGGAACAAAAAGAAATGGTTGTCAGTTTTTCATCCAATTAAAACCCTCACAGCTCAAACTGACACGTTAACACATGTACATCTATATAATCCGAGCCGTCCATCAGCGACAAAATTTTTATCTCTCTTCTCTCGGTGGCGCGCACACATTTCACTGTTGCAGACATCCGAAATTTTTCTCCTTTTTTTGGCTTTCATCCCACGCCTGCTGGAATATACATACGCAGTCGCCGATTTATGCGATGAAACAAGCGGATAACGCAACTTTTTTCTTTGCACGGAAGGAGAAAGCAAAAAGAAGGATCAGAATTAAAAAAAAAAACAATGAAATTCTGCAGATGTCGAATTTCATGAATAGATATGTCGAATGCCATTCTGAGACAGTGTATATAGCAAAAAATAATTCTTTACTCTTGATAACTGCTATACACTACTTTCATATGTATTATACTACATAATGAGAAATTATTACTCTAATGATTCTTTGAATGCAGGAATAATAAAATACGAAATACTGGATTGAGTTAAATTTCCTCTTTAACTCGCTTTTAATTTTTACTCCCAACCTTTTAAAGCTTTCACGTAAATTTTTAAGTTGTTTTTGTTTTTCTTTTTAATCGAGAGAAGGATAATAATAGGATTGTCAAAAAAATAAAGATAATATATAGGTGAAGTGAAAAATTTAAGTTAAAACTAACACAAGAAAGAGCTAGTTAAATCGAATGAGTTTATAAACTATAGCACCGTGGATGCCTACTAATTTAAGTACTTCTTTTATGACTTCGCAACACTAAATAACGGAAATAATATAATTTTACTTATATCGAGTATATTAAAACTGCAATAAATCATCAATCCATTAAATTAGCCAAAATTTTTTTATTCGCGTAAAAGTTAATAGAATAACACAATTTTCCAATGTTTTGTAAACTCTAAAAAAACGTGATTTTCCTTTAATTTTAGCATTAAATTACGAAGTAAAGGTTGCTTCAAGATTATCAGAATTATATTATTTTCAATTTTAGATGATCACGCATATATAATACGTGAAGTACATTCTTCAAATTGACAATACACGTTTTAAGATATATGAAAATTTATGATGAATTCTGAGTCTTTTCTGCATAGGTGATCATGATATCCCGCTCTATCCTAATTATTCACAGTTATTAAAATTAGGGAAAAATTTTCATTTTATTTTAAAGCCTCAACACATCCACTGAAGGGAAGATTGGAGCCCTAATTACTGGCACCCAGCCACACATTGTTTTCATCGTTAAAAATACACTGCACATGTATATTTTACGATAAAGGAGTAGGGCACCCTTCGTAATGTCAACTTATCCACCAAAAAAAACGGCCTCGTAAGAACTAACCTAGGAAGAGCTCGTTAAAGCCACCCTGTCCGCCAATGTAGACGCCGAAGTTGATGTTAAGCTCGAAGAAGCGTCCAGGCAACGTATCGCTTACACTGTGTATGCCGTCAATCCTCAGAGTTATGTTGGCGTCACGCCTCGTCAGGTTAACCTTGTGCCAGCTCAGGTCGTTGAGCGTCAGCTCCCGGGCACTTGCTAGTTCCTTCTCTCCTGCGCCTAGATTTATGTGCACCTGGACATGAAAGAAACCTTTCTTTAAATATACGTAAGCTTATAAAAGAATGTTTTAATACAGATTCTGGAGTGTAAAAAATTTACTGGTTCATTCAAACATTCAATTAGATTAGACAAAAAATAAAACAACCAGAAAAATATGCTTTCAGTCAAAAACGAGCATTTCAGTCTCATTCTCGCTTTCATTTCTCGGAATACACCTCACGCAACCTTTTCACGCACGAAAACACGCGGACAGTCCAGACCTCATGTAAATTGTCACCCAAGCCGAAGCCGAGGGTGGCAAACACGAGTTTGAGCTGGCCACTTTTCCTTTCGAGTGGCGTATCCTATTCTTCGTCATACCAGCACCGAAAATGTACATTTCTTTCCCACACATCGCGCGTCAGAAGGGAATGTGTAAAACCAAAGGGCGCCGAGAGATTCCCGAGAAATTTGAAAGTACACTCCCTGTAAACAAAGCCAACTTATGCGTGCGCTCCGAGTTTTATTTACATTTCACAAGTGAATGTGTTGGATTTCGTACTGAAAAAATAATTAGGTGGATTTTCTAAAAATAGTGTATCTTGACTAGTCATTTTCGGGTGCTATTAAATGAATAGTTAATTCCACTTTAACAAACGCTAAAAATTCTGTCCGTTTTGCTCTAATTCTAGCTGATTCCGAGATAAATGCGAAAACGAATTCTAGCCCCAAAATATCCTATTTTAAAAAGTATGCCTGTCAATAGATAGTCAATAATCAATTCCCTTTTAGCAAACCCAAAAAAAAATCTTCCGATTTGCTCTAAGTTTAACCGATTCAGAGATAAATGCGAAAACGAATTCCAACCTCAAAATATCCTGTGTTATAAAGTATACCTATCGATATATAATGAATAGTCAATTCCCCTTTAGCAAACGCTAAAAATTTGGTCCGTCTTTTAGTCTTTTTAGTCTTTTGAGTTTCAATATATGTATCTGAATGTACAATATTTACTTGCAATTAATTGAAAACACTATTTACGCACAAAGAAATAATTCTTTTTCATTTCACTACTTGTAGTAAACTAAGCACGGATTGACACTTGAACAATAAAAAAAAATTCATCAAATTAAGATAATTAATTTTTCGCCTGATTCGACACGATAAAAAAATACTTTTCATACCGCACATCAATAGAATTGTTAGTTAGCCCACTGCAACGGTCACAAAAGAGGATTTTAACTTTCTAATATCTCTTCGATTGGGGAGTAGCAAGTCATGGCTGTCTCCCGATGCGGTTTCAATTTGGGCGCAAAGGCTCTCAAATAAAAACTGCTCCCCCTCGCCTTTGACGGAAATGGAAAACGACAACATGCGCGTGGATTGGAAAATCTCTTGTCGGAATCAAAGTGGCGAGTTCGATGACTATGCACAAAACTGGATCGAGTGTCTATAGCTAGGAAGAATTCAGTTCTTACGATCAATTTCCTGTTCGTCGTGTATATTGAGAATTGATGATTTATGGTAGCTTAAAATTGTCTATTTGCACTTTAGGTTTTATTTTATTATTAAACTAAGAGGTTTTTATCCTGTGCAAGTAGTTTCTTTCGATAGTTTGTAGAGCAGAAAGTTATATTTTAGAGAATGGTAAAAATTTTAAGATGAAAAAGTAAAAGCAACAGTCCATTATAGTAATAGAAAAATAATCCGCCGACGTGAAAAATAGAATCCAGGCAGATGAAAAAGAACTTTGAAATTTATGGAAGTTGAACTCACTTTTGTATTATAGCTCGTGCTTCAAAAATTTGCAAAATATAATTTTAAAAAATAAATTCAGTATTGTAATATGATAAGTAATGGTTGAAAACATCCCTACAGTATCGATTTTTGCATTTAACAAAAATTTATGAAGATAGAGACTATAATTTTTGGAAAAAAAGACTGTCACCACAAGAGCGAGATGGGTCTATAATTCTTTATATCATTCTTTGCTCCACTTTTGTGTGCATGCGTAATGTAGGATTTTTTCCAAACCTTAGAAAATATTTTCAAGGATAAGGATTTACTACATAAATAAAGAGGGGATCAGCAATGGAATAAACACAGTTTTTAAGAAACCAGGATTAGATATTACTTTCATACACTGAAAGAAGAATATTGTAACTGTTAAGATATATCTTAACTATTATTCTACACAACTTCAATTATGACGAAATATACACATAATTAAAGTAAACATAATCTATTCAGAACAAATGTGAACGTAGTTGATCCAAGTATGTTTGTAGTTGAGGCAAATATGTTAAATGTTCCACGAAATATCATAACTTAACTATTAATATACCATCTTTCAAGCAAATACTTTTGAACTTTTCATTTTTAATACTTAGAAATATTAACTATCAGTATATTTTTCACTATGTGTATCAGCAATGACTAACTTATTGTCACTAACACTTACACGTAAGTTGCTTACAACTTGGATATTAGAAGAGGTAGGTGCAATAGAAACACTTTGACTAAAATAAACTGATCCAAAATGCCGAGAGAATAAATTTGCAATGCCCTCATCTGAGTCTGCACTATTTGCATCCAAGCACATTGAATTTGGCAAATGTGCAAGTTTTTTGGATCTTATAAGCTCCTTTAATTCAATAGTATGCCATCTCGGATAGATATCGTAATGAATCCTACGCAAAGGCACATTATCATTGACAATTGGCATTAAAAGGAATAAAAGTTGTTCATATTAACATTAATGTCATCAAATGACAGTGCAGCCTTCCAATCGATCTGATTCGATATCTCATTGATTTGACCATAATCAGGATTATAAAAATCATAAAAATTTTTAAAATACTTCTTACAGTGATAAAATGGTAAATCGATCTGAAATAATTTTGGCTTGAATAATTAATAAAAACATGATGATGATCGATTGGAATAACGAACTCATTTAAATCTAAAACTTCAATGCTTGCTCAAGTAGAAAATAGCAAGTCTAATGTGTAGTCCTTATTTCCTTGTGATGGGAAGAGTTGTTATAGGAAGAAATAGGAGAACGTATTCTTATGAAGGTCAGCGCATGAAAGTATCCAACGTAATCTTGGCAAGTTGAAATCAGCAAGCAGAAGTAGTTCTCTGCCCTGATGTACAGAATTTACTTGTTCCACCGCACATAAAAACTGGACATACTTCACAATGTCAGATGAAGGAGGTATATGATACAACTCCAAAGGTAATAGAACCCGAAGCACTTTGTAGCCTCACAAATATGTGTTCTGAGTTATTAGTAAGCAAGGTACACAACGATAAAGTCAATGACACTTTTATTGAAATCATAACACCACCACCACTATAAGGAACTGAACTAGTACTGGGCCGATCATACCTATATTTATAAATTACAATCCTTCAATCTAATTTCATCATCACTAATACCAGGATGCAGTCAAGTTTCTGTAAACGCTATGACGTCTGGCGGAGTAGATAACTGAAATAGATTATTTTGCAAAATTTTTGTTCTGTTTCTAATACTCCTTACATTTGGATAATAGACTGTGAAAGATGACAAATGTTTTATGGGTGAATAATTCCGTTTTTTGAAGAGCTGATATTGGAGTTACTGACAATAATAGGCATATTATCTATGAATTTTATACTAAGGTTGTCTTCACCAGCGTTTTGCCTACTACGGAGCTCATTGAGTGTATTCTTAAACTGCTCCTGTTTTAGTTTGGTCTGTCATGCGAAATCTTTAGGGTGCTGTATCTGCACTCCTCACTAGCATGAAAAAGATTAAAGCAAACTGAGCAAGGGCCGATAGGCACCTGTCCAGTCCATTGTCTACAACAATTTGCAGACGTAGACATAGCAAATATAAAGTCAGCAGTTTAACACCTTACAATTATAATTAACCACGTGGCGCTTTGAGGTTTGGAGCAATTAAAACGGCGATATATTGTAGTTTTTGCAACCGAACAAAATTTATTATTTATTTAATTAGATGAGAAAGGATGAGCCAAAGGATAACGCAACGCCAAAATTCCCTTACAACATCAAGCTAGTCAAACCAATTTATTTAAATCATATTGGATTCGCTTCACGAATCTCAAGATATTGTAAGACTTCTTGAAACATTGTTATAATTTTCTTAAATTTTACGTCTTTTCATTCATTCATAAATATCATAAGTTTTATAGATTCAATTTGTAATAATGGAGCAAATATGGGCAACTCCTCTCCTCTAAATATATTATATTGTAATAATTATATTACATTCTAATAATAATATTGTATTAATAAACTAATTGTAATAATTTCTCTAAAATATCATTGTTGTATTTAGTTTACTTTATCATAACGACTTAATTTTGTTAAGCTTGTAAGTCTTTATCTATCTCCCGGGAACTTAAAGTTTTTATAATAAACTATAATGAAGCTGAACTGTAGAAGGGAGTAGAGTATAGCTGCGGCATATTCAAATTTAAACTTATATTTTTACGGCTGCCTTCTTTAATACATTATTATATTATTTTTTTTATATAAATTATAATTCGTCGTTAACTTTTTCGTACTTCTCCAAATTCTTTTTAAGGCATCTTTAGCATAGTTGTTTCCTGACAAAAATCAGTGTGAATCGCGCAGTTTCATTTGTTTTTTCGTGTAGTAAAAGTTTAATAAGAGGCGAGAAATTCCCAGCACGGTGGAATTCTGTTCGAGCGAAATTCCAACGGTTCAAGTCCTAATTGCACTCCTGTGGTGACAGCGTTGATCTAATTTTTTATCACTAGGGTATATAACCGATTTATATAGTTTGTGACTTGGATTTTGTATTATCACCAGCTAGAGCGGCACTGTTAATTTTATTTAATTTTTCAGTGATAGTAACTTCTAGGTTTTACTATTTTTTTTTTTTTTTTTTTTTTTATTATTACTAACGTGTCCTTTTAAAACTTATTTGAAACTTAAATAACGCACGAATCGATTGATCACACGAGCTAAAAGATTTAACTCATTACTTTCTTTGTTAGTGTACTGAGTAATTAGTCACTTAATGACCACCACGTAATGAATGTAAGAAAATTAAACTTAGTAAAATTGAAAATTCTTTGAAACTTCTTTATCTTATTTCATTTTTAATTACGATGAGATTACAAAAGCTTGCAATAATTTTTCCATATTTTACGATGGAAAGATCATTAAGCGAACCTGCAATGTCTCAAAGATATAAGATTACAAAATCTTACGAGGTTATAACAAGACCTTAGCCCGACCCAATATTACTTTATGATAATCTTCTTGGAAATTTAATATTAATTGCACAAGAATTGGAAAGTAAGTAAGAAATTAAAGTCCGTAAAAGGTGGTAAAAGAATTAGAATATTATGAATTAACTTAAATCTAATAAAATTATAGTTAATTGAAATCTTTTGATGACATCAACATTACGAATATTTCAAAAGTGCCGCGTTATGACGGTGACGTTCTACGAATTTTTACGACGCTATACTATGCCTCTCTCAATATTTCACATATTGGAACAATTCAAAAATTGTATCCAGTAAATAAGCCCAAAAACTTTACATTGATAACACCATATTTATTATTTTAAGAAATTTAAGAAATAGTTTGTATTTTGAATTGAACAAAATGTCAGGGCTTGCCTAAGAACTTGCTCGCTCATGAAATAATCTCACACGCCTTTCCCGTAGATAATATCTCGCGATACGACTCGCTAGGCTATTATATCGCGTATCATTTCTACAACAAAAGGCTCTCCTTATTGCCTCGATTCGCTTCCTTAGCATCCGAATTCTTGTGCCCTTTTGACACAAGATATCGTGCCGGTGCGCTCTCGCTTTTTCTCTCAAACTGCCAACCTGCAGATACGCAACTCTATCGACCGTTGCCAAGTCATGCTCTCGTACACGTACAATCACTATTATACACACAACAGTATATATTAGGACAAAATAATGTTATATTTCTAACATTTCTTTCGGAAAATTTTCACTCAAAGTACAATTGCTAAAAACTGTAACGTATTAAAGACAGTTCAAACTTTAAGATCACCCTGTCTATAATAAATGTAATCAACACAATGAGTTATCGGTATCCATACTTGGCGTAAAATTAATATTTTAATTTTTCCTAACCTCACCTGACATAATGTAGTCCCTGAGATATAGCTTTTTCGTTTCAACAATTTCTTTCGTAAATTAAAATGTTTTTCACTTTTTGAATCGGTTAACGGATGTAAAGAGATTAAAGAAATACAAACTTGCATAAATATCTGCAAAAAATTGTTTTTAAAATGTTTACAATTTTATTAATCCAGAAAAAAAGCTTTTTGTCAAAAGCATAAGCTTCACACGTAGAGATTTTACAAAGACCTAAATTAAAAAAGTACCTCGACACGAAATTAAAAAAAGTACCTCGCTCCTGAAATCTGACTAGGCTATTCTTATCTATCATGAACCACTAAATCGTGCTCGTCTCTGTCGATATAAGTTTGCGAAGTTTTGAGAAAAGCGAAACTGGAAGAAAAGCGCGGAAAATAAATAGGAATCAGTGCAAAAATGCGTGAAGACTGAATGGAGCCGAGACAAAAACCGTAACGTCCGACATGAAAAAAACTGAAAGAAAATTTTGTTCAGAATAAATTGCCCGATCGACCTCACGTGGCCTTGAGTGAGGCTTCCTTTACTTTTTTCATTTTGTTCTCTCTCCAACTATTATACCTTTTATATATTCTCCTTTTGCTTTTTGTTCTCATAGCTTACCCGAACTACCATCAAGACTTTTTGTATCTCATTTTCTATTTATCATGCATGCTATATATAGATCTAAATAATGTCTTTTACAGTACTGTAAATATTGACATACATTTATTTTGAATAGAAAACTATTTGTTTACTTTACGCACTATATTCAGAACAAAATATCGAATGAGATAATCTGGATTCATTGAAATTGATGAGTTTCTTTCAAGATAAGTTTCTTACCAAATGATCGTAAAAGAATTTACTTTTGGAACGCAATTTTCATTATTATGTTTATTGCAATCGATTACATAAATTTCGAAAATCTTTTAGTTAAGAAAATTATAATTCTCAAAATTGCTTAATGGAGTAAACAAACATTAATAATCAATAAGTAAAAATCGTTGGACAGATTTGATTCGAATCATATAGGTAATGAAAATAATAATAAAAATGTATTCATTTGTTTGAAAAAATAAATTTTTTTAAAAGTGAAATTAAAAACGCTTAAAGTTTTTGGAATTTATTTTAATATCTATAACTCTAGCAAACCAAAAAAGCAAATAAAATACTGTATTTTATGAACACAATGTTTCGACGTAAGTATAAAAATAATTATGCTTTTTAGATACTTATTTAATACTTGAATCGTACAAAATCGTGTAAACATAATGAACAGAAAAAATAAAGAAAATGAAGCTCAAGAACTGTGGCAATATAAAAAGTC
This sequence comes from Megastigmus stigmatizans, assembly GCA_900490015.1. Taxonomy (NCBI): domain Eukaryota; kingdom Metazoa; phylum Arthropoda; class Insecta; order Hymenoptera; family Megastigmidae; genus Megastigmus; species Megastigmus stigmatizans. Next base: position 34,923 of record UELV01005254.1, on the reverse strand, counting down.
AAAAATAACTTATCGGTGTTCTGTAAATCAATAATTTTAAATAAGCCCTTGAGGGCATAGTAATTGAATTGGTTAGCCTAATTGTGTAACGCAGATGGAAAAATCTAGAGGAAGCGAAGATCGATTTTACTTTTAACTACCATCTTGGCGCGCTCATAGTATTTAATGACGAAAGAACTTAATCAAAGCTCTAAGCTTCTACTCGAATTGCACTTGCCTGTGCCATAATTACATGTAAAGCTTTTCGATGGATGAAGCAAGGTACAACTCGCATTGACTTTCAGCAGAATTTCAGAAAATTAAAAATATTCAATTACCTAATACTTACTTCCCATTGAGAAAACATCTCATAAACAGTAGAAAATTTAAATAGGTAGTATAGCCTGCATACTTTTGACTACAATACCGTTTCAAAAAGATAAAAGATGAATTTTTTAGATGAATTTCTCTTACATATAATAAATTCTATTGAAAAATTGATTCAATTAAGATACATGCTTGAAATACGTTTTAAAATATCAAATTAATAAAATCAAGTGACATGATAGCGTCACGATGGCGAATATGAATATGAGGGAGCGCACGCAACTACTTATATATCGAAGTGACACTTGTTAACCTCTTTGTCAAATTCTAAATCAAAGAAGTAATTATGCATTTGTACGTGCAAAAGATAGTTGGTCTCAAAATAAAGATATTAATTTTGTCATTTTTTTTAGAGAAGATTCAATAAAAAAGACAGCCACATTAATTTAATAACTCTTTTAGAAATTTTGTGGGTTTGATTTCTCTACAGCTTTTATTTTCCTTCTTCGGCATTATACAACAATACTCTCGAAATCGATATTCCTATCGAGTGTGGAAACTCTTCAATAGTGCAGTCAGTTGTTTCATATTTCATAAACGACATTATCAAACAATTGTTCATTTACAAACACGAAAGTTATTATTAAATATTACACTTCCACTGAATATATATGCCGACTATTCTATAATAAATATTGAAAATTTTTTTTCTTCTTTAAAGTAATACTGAGAGTACATTAAATTTTTCCTCGGATCAAAAAATTATTTTTGATGTATTTTTTTAAGGTAATTAATTGTATTAACTTAATTTTTATATAAATACAAAAAATTGAAAGATTTTTGTAGTACTTTTAGATGATTTATTGTATAAATTGATTAAAAAACTTTAAGTAGTATAAAAAAGCAGAAATGTCGAGTAATCTATTTTTTATTTTTTATTTATGAGTGTGTGAAGTTTAAAAGAAAACTTTTGAAATGGTATAGGTCCAAAAAAAAAAAAAATTTAATTGTTAAAAATAATAAGAAAACTGATAAATTGTCAAAATCACATTAGAAAAAGGCTTTGTAGATTACACATTTACGCTTACCTTTGGTATACAATTACCATTACTTATTGTAATTATTTTTCATATTTGCAACATATAAATCTAGTTCCATGCTAAATTACAAGTCTTTAAATTAAAATGCAAAAAATAATACAAACTATAATGTCGAAAATCTCAATTTTTGTAGTATAAATCATATATACACATAATAAAATAAATGTATAAAATGAATAAATCACTTGACTTGTATGTTATAGTTTATAATTTATAATTACGTTTACTTTTAAGTATAAATGAAGTCCACTTAATTATAAAATTTAGTGACTGATTCTATTTCATACATAGATCTTGTTGAAGTGAAAATTGTTACTACGAACTAACAATTAATTTCTCTAGAGCTTGCATTCCACCCAAAAATGTCTGCTCTAATTTTCACAAACACTCTTTACTCTATGTACGTTATACATGCGTCGTTCGATAATAAGAGACCAGCATCATTTCGGAAGACATTAAATATTCACTTATGGCAACTAATTGACTAAAAATCTGCAACCATAACGCGTTGCCATACCAACGACATTTGCATACATAGCGAAGGTGGATGTGATTTTTTTTTTCACTCTAGCAGACTCAATTTTCCGGCGATTTGAATAAAATTTCCTTTTTTTAATAAAGCTAAATGAACATTCTGACCCAAGAACTTATCGAGCTGCATTTTCAAAGAATTTTTTTTCCGCATAAAAAACGATTTTTTATTTTAACACGTGGTTATTATTAATAAAAAGTCAGTAATGCAGGTTTCAATTATGCGAATAAAATTGTTGATCACAAAATGTAAGCTTGTTTTTATTGCTTTTTGTGTCCATAAATTACTTCTGAGTAATGACTAATAGTTCCATGACTGTTAACTGAAATCGAGCTTATAAGTAAATTAAATCTTCTGTAACGGACTATGAAATTTACATAACAGCGAAATTAAGCTTCAAAATTTTGTGTGATAATTATTCGCAGTTCTTTTTGTTCTAAGCATATCTTCTCTATTCGAAAAGGATTTTTAGTATCATAATGATCTAGCAAATTACTAATTTATTATAAATTACTCATTTGTAAAAAAGTTATTCATGTAATTGAATACGTTAGAGTAAAATTTTGTCAGAATATATGTTTGCTTTATTTTAGTTCGAATATACTAGAGTTAATTCTAACTCAAATATGATAGAATGTTATTTTGAAACGCTGGGCGCACACTACCATCAGATCTAAAATCTAATTCCAGTTCTAAGAAAGTTTTATACTTTGAAATAAGAACGAGCAATATCAACAAATGCTTTATACTCTTTATAAAACCACTACCATAGTCATGATTTAGCTTATTAAAAAAGATCATTAATTTATATTCTGACGTTTAGTGTCAAATTTCTGGTTCATAGTAATGTTGATTGCAATTGTAGAGCGAATACACTCTAAAGTCAAACGTAAATTACGGAAACATTGACATAAATTAAACGCGAGTAATTCAGGTTATAACGGCTTAAAACCCTTTTTTAGTTTTTGTTTCAAGCCAAACTGCCTCGAGTCTTAAATCTGGACTAATAAAACGCAAGCCTGTGAAATTGAAAGCAATTACAGAGAAATATGCTCTCTCTCTCTCTCTCTCTCTCTCTCTCTCTCTCTCTCTCTCTCTCTCTCTCTCATTTCTCTCCTTCTCTTCATTTATACCTAAGATTGCACTGCTATCAAACGCAGTGTTTCAACGACACTTGAACTGCTAAAGCTCAAGCTTCGACGATTTTGGTTTAATTACTTGATGGATATGTGCTTCGTATTGATATGATCTAGATGTTGGGAGTGACAATTACATTTCCTTCCATAAAGTCTCTTGGTTGTCTGCACACAGATTCGAGGATGCACTATTTCATACTTGTACTTATATGCAATATCTTCCGATTACAAGGAGGCAAATAAAGGATCTCGTAATTCTCCGAATCCGCACCATTATCGGAGGTAAATTCTTCCAGGTACACATTTCTGGAATACCCCACCTCCTGCCATACGCCATCTCACATCTATCAGCAACTTCAAATTGTCAGTGAGATGATAACTAGTCAACATAGATTAGTTTAATATGCTGAATGATTCCATCGTTCGGGTAAGTATTCTGATAATAAAAATTTATCGGCTTATGGCGGACAAGGAGAGAAAAATAGTCTGTTTTCTTTTTCTAAAAGGCTTTCCTCTTTGATTCGCTAAACGAATAAACTTTTATTATTAAATTAATTTAAATTGAAACATTTCGTCCGAACTTATTTTTTTTAACTGAGTACCCAAAGTACTCTGCTTTCCACACTCCTGCTGAAGCGCCCGAAATCCATGGCTTACAAGATGAAAACTATTATGAAAAGTTGAGCTTTGCTCACTCTGTTAAAAAACTAGGATTCGATGCGTATACGCAAAACAGGTACATCAAAGAGCGTCGGTTCGAGTCCCGTGTGGGGAAATTTCTTTTTAAGTGTTTAATTAAATTGCGATTTATTGTAAAGCGAGCGATCATAATACAAATATGCGATTGTATTTAATATTCAATGCTTCTATAATGCGTTGAATTATAAATAACAAAAGTATTTTTTTGTTTTTTAGGGATATAACTTTATTTTCACTAGTTTAGTAGTGCATATTTACTGTTAAAACAGTGAACATATACTATGTCATCGAAGAAAATTCATTGGTTTTACAATAATATTAACTGTACAAAGTAGTGAAATCTTTTCACTACTTCGAATAGTGTATATACACTTTTGATCAGTGACATACTTATAACTTTGTTGAATAGTGCATATGCACAGATTGTCAGTGACTTTTCACTACTTTAAATTTAGAGAGAAGAGTGCGCATGGAGACTGGCATAAGATCCTTCCAGGTCCAGTGTACGCGCTATCAGTGTGGAACTCTCTCCCAATAAGTCTGCGCAACCTTCCATCTTTCTGCGGATTTAAAATGGCGGTCCTTAAACACCTCCTCGAGCTCGACCCCTAGTCATCCAGAGGCTGGGCCTGTGATCCTATAGTGCGCCAAATATTTGATCTTATTCTCTCTTTTAGACTTACATCCACACAGGGAGGCAAGCAGATGGGTTTTCTTTATGTTAACTTATTTTATTTTGTCCCCTATACAATGTTTTAATTGTGTGAGTGTATTTATTAGCGTGAGTGGGTGTATGTGTGCAATGAGTGAATGTTTAATTTTAGAATACAATTGACCGATAGATATAGACTGCCTTGATTTACGTTGTTTATTTGTATTTTAAAAGAAGACGCTCTGTGATATTACTTATTTAAACATTTTAAGACTGATTTTTGTATTATATTTTAACTTATGCTGTGATATCATGTATAGAAACTAAGTGCAATATTTTATATAGACTAATGTAACATGAAGACTTTCTTGTATATACTGTAAAACCTTATTTAAACATTTGTATATTGTTACCATTCAAATTTTGTATTTATTTGCAAATAAACTAATATCTATCTATCTATCTATCTCTTTCTTTCTTTCTTTCTTTGTACCCACGATTACTCTGTTCTTAAGCGTAGTATTTCAACGAAACTTAAACTGTTATAAAGCTCAGGCTTCGACGATTTTTGCTTAACTACTTCTACGAAAGTTAACTTATAAATAACTCGACGAACCGCTACTGTGCACAAAACCAATAAGCCCTTATCCAAGAATTTATTGATTGCTACGTCATCCGACAAACATTTTTGGTATTTCTTTTAATCAACTTGAGAAGAATTTGTATTTTAATAGTCATCCGGTTTAAAAATACTTATTTAATAAATAGCAGATCATGAAAAATCATAAACGAATCATTGCAAGTAATAACTTAGAAAAGAAAATTTTTTTGCAACAAGAGCTCCTCTTATTATACTCAAGAGTATCGTTCTATCGGGTAAGGATGAAGCACAATAGTATATCCAACAATAAGAATAAGCAAATAATATTTGACGAAGTAAAACAAGTACTGGAGAACGAATATGTATAAGGGATATAGACCAAAGTAAAAAGAAAAACATAACTGAGATGAAGACTCAAAGCTTGTCTCTATTTATAAATTAGAATGCCAACGTCGCTTTCGTCGCCTCACTGAATTCCCTCTTTCTACACACTTTAAAAAATTGCCTACTAGCTTACTCTATGACCAATACAGGCAATAGCGAATCATTTACCTATTCAATTTAACAGCATTACTAAAAAAAATTTACAAGTTTACGATTTTCATTACAATTACTACACTACGCAAAAAAAGTAACCAATAAAAAATCTGCGTCGGAAATTTCTCAACTTTGAAGGATGATTACTCATGCAGCTTCAGATTAACGTAGAATAGACCAAAATTTGCACTCTTTTAAAGTTTAGCAAAAGTACATTTACAACGTAAGGGAGAAACGTCTTTCAAAGCGAGGGTGAATCGACTTTAAATCGCTCACACGCGTCTTCGTAGTCGTCATAGCCGCGTACATGGACGAATTTAAACGACCCTCTTTGACCCCTCTGCGGTCGAATTTGCTCGAGAAACGGAGGGAAAGCGAAACCCGATGGTTCGAAGTATATATACGAAAGCAGTAGAGATGGAGGGAGAGGAGGAGAATAAACTTGGGCCTCGAAGCTGTGCAAATACCAATGTATGTTTTCACTTGTACGAGAGATTATAAACCTTTTATCATCCCCTTATGGAGTAAAAATACTGCTTTAATTGGATTGTTATTGAGATGAGATTGTTCTTTATTCTGATAGATTTTACGACTTCAGTGATGATGATACATAGTTATGTATTGTTTTCAATCATTATTTTTAAACGAACTTTATCGAAAGACACAAGATATATTCCGGAATATGAGTCTGAAGCTTTGTATATAGTTTAGTTATAATTATACATAAACTTGATTTCAAATTTAGGTAAGCTTATTTGTTCATTAAGTCAATGAATGTATTGTAAAAAAAAACTGTATGGATTGTACAATGGTGGAATTCAATTTTCTTTAGGTCATACTTATTCATTCGACTTCGATAACCATGAATTTAAATAATTAATCATAAATATTCAATATTATGGAAACGCCTTGAAGCCTGAGTTTGGAAAGTTTTCGAAATATGAAGAAATACCTAATAGTGCAAAAATAATTACAGTATGTCCCTTCAGTATACTATCATCGCATCTCTAGGTTACACAGAATTATATCTAGCACAATAATTTTCTCTCCATACAAACGTGAACAATCAACTCAATCGAAAAAACATTATGGATACTAGAAAGCTTGGAAAACTCGCATCATGTGGATGGAAATTAATAGAGGTTACATTTAGATTCAATAACGAATCTAAGTAGATCAAAAAGACAGAAGTACGCGCGCGGTCATACAATTCCACAAAAATTACAAGCCTCTTGGTGTGTGAAATTGCATTTTCATGAATCACTGCGAAACTTAGCACTAGAGAGTTCTCTCGACTCGAGATTTTCGTTTCAATTACTCCGCATATATATCCGCAAAATTAATGCTTTTTCCCCTACCTCCGCCTCATTTTCTCTCGTGTGGCAATGGAAATGCAGCAAAGATATATAAGCAAATGAAAAAAAAAATAGAAGAAAAAGGGGTGGAGGGGTGAAAAGGGAAAAACAACGTTAGATTTTTCCTCGTGCGGATGGATATCAAGCGCAGCATCACGTACAATTTCGAGAGCGTCGAAAGCACTCGAAAAAAGGAGATGGAAAGTGAAGTGGCTCGACCTCGAGATTCTTTATCTCTCCCTTTTTTGCATTGCTACGAGCGCCTGAAGAATTTCTTTCGGATGCCTCGGTCTGGAGGAAATATAGGACGTCGAATGTGTGTGCGTTCATGCAAGCGTTTCTATAATAGATCTCTTGAATGATTCTGACTTTTCTGAACTTTTTTCCGCAGAAGCTCGTCGAACCTCGTTAAAAAGCTTCTTTGCACCTAGTTTTGCGCTTGTTTGAGCTGTAATTTGTTTTGATTCAATGTACTGCTATTCTTGCTATTCTTGCTATTCTTGCATTGTACGAGAGGACTTTTTTTAAGATTTTGTACTCAGTGGTTTTTGTAAGAGAATAGGTTGACATTGAGGAATACTTGTAATCAAATTTAAGTATAATAAAAGATTTATACATTACTACGATTACATTTGAATATTTTTTGAAAAGTTTTACTTATTGTCCAATATTGCATTCTATGCAAATCAGATACTGAGCCTACATTTCAATATAGCTTAAAAGTGCTCTAAATTTTCTAGTTCTATGTAATCTCATATAAGGGTATATATTAATATTACTTTTAAAACTACAAGTGCCAGCTTAATGCAATATCTTAAATAAGCTTTCCCCCCAATAAAAGTTTTCTTTGCATATCAAATATGTAAACAATAAAATTTGTTACAATGTATAAAAGACAAAATATTCAAATAAAATTTTCAATGAAATTGTAAATAAATATTGTTACAGCTCACATGGGAAGCGTAGTAACGTTCAAAAAATTGTATAACACATACTTGCAAAGGAATGTAATAAAAACGTATTTTTACATAATTCGCTTAAAAATGTATGATTTTACTAAAAGTAAAAATATTCTCATATTATTTCAACATCAAAACGTTGGTTATAGTTTACATCGATATCTATTACAGATAAGTAATCGAACTAAAAATATAACTATTATTATTGAAAATCTTGAAAATATTTTAATCGTTTTTATTGCATAACAGGTAAAAGGGAATTCATAGTAATTTCAACGGACTTACAATTTATCCCATGTAACATCTTTCGCAAGGGCAAACGGAAAGCTTCAAGGCGTGTATAAATAAAAATAAAGAGCAAAGAAAAGAAATAAAAGTGTAAGAGGTGAAGAACAAACCTTCAGCCTGCCAGACTCGAGTTTGATCAAGCAGTAATCCGTCCTGCCAGCAGCCAATAGTAGCATCGCGTCAGCCAAATGCGTACGAAATCCAAAACTTATGTCGGTCGCACTTTTCGCCTCCTGCACCGACAGATGAATGTAACTCGCTCCATAGAACGACACTGCAACACAACATAGACACAATTATTTCCTAAAAATGCTTCTTCAAGGTAATGTTCGTATAGTAGTGTATTTAAACTATATATATATAATATGTAGACGGTGACAATCCTAATTAGAGCATCAAAGATAGATAGGAAGATATAAGTTTATTTGTAAATGGTTTTAAAAAATAAATGATAATATCATTTTACATCATTTTTCTTTTCTTACAATTTCATTTTCATATTCTCTTAATATGTAGCGCAATTCTTCCTATGATATACAATACACTTATATTTCGCCGGTCTAAAAATCGGTCTTAAAATATTTATCTAAGCCATATGTAATGTCACAAAGCGTCTTATATTAAAGTACAAATAATACAAATAAACTAAAAATTAAAAGAAATGGTCTATATCTATAAGTCAGCAATTAATATTTAAATTCAAAAACGTTCACTCACTCAATTCATACACACACTCATACAAATAAATACACGCATCAAAAACAAGTGGTCTGTGCTGGGGACTCTCACTATACTTTTCTTGTGTATTCTTTTAAGGTTTAAATCACCCAGCCAGTTAAGGCAAGGTTAAAGTTACCCGATCAGTTAGGAGGTTCATCGGGTACATATACACTGAGAAACAGGATGTCTTGCATTAAATGAACTGTTCATTAACAGTATACGATCAACGAATATCACTTATATTAAATACGAATACGTTTGTCGTGAAGCTCTAGTTCTTAACTATTAACGTACGTTTGCATTTAATATAAATCATTCGTGCTGTTCTTATAAGTGATAAGAATACTTAATAGTTAATGAATATGTATTAAAACATATTTCTAAAATTTAAAGTTAAATGAAATATTAAATGTATTACATGTGTGTGTATGAGAGAGAGAGAGAGAGAGAGATTATTATAACCATTGTTTATTTAGCGATTTATTATAAACCTTATGTTTTTTTATTAATTTTAATTTATGTTTATTTAATTGAATTTTTTTTTAATCAAATTTTTTTATTACATTGAATGTCTTGTAATTCATTTAATATAAAACATCTTTTTTCTCAGTGTATATATATCTCAATATCGAGCTTACGGAATGGATGAATTCAAATACAACATTTTTGGCATTAAATGATTGTGTCATTTAATATTAGTGAATCAGTTATTAACTATTACGACACGGCGGATTTGATATAAGTCACCTGTTCAAGTGAAATATTCATTAACAGTAAATGAATATTCAATTCGCCATATTCAAGCACATTCATTAACATTCAATGATTTTTCATTTAATGCAAGACATTTTTTTTCTCATTGTAGGAAGTCAAAGCAAAGTTGCGACAGTCTTTTTATTGAATAGCTTAGTTAACATTTTTGATTAACGTTATTTTATCAGATTATTATATAGTTACATATTATATGTATTAATTTCAAACATCGCGCGCTCTTCATGCCAGTAAAAACGCATTTGTATCACAAGCCTTCTCTTTGAAAGTGTTACTTCGCAAAAGGGCCATTTAAAGTGGAAGCCACGTGATTACATTTGCCTCTCCGCAAAACAAACGTAGAACCTTTTAGAATTCCTAGCGTTGAGAGAGTGGAGCTTGATCGAGTCCAAAAATATCGTTAAATGCACGTCACTTTTTCGTTATTTTTTTGTAAGTCCCTTTTTCGCTCTCAATTTGCTCTGCGCTTTGTCTAAGGCGTCGATATTCATGTGCACGCAAGCTTTCCAATGAATGCTAATCAATATATTGCCTTTCCATGTGCACAATTTATATCGAGAGTCTTAACAACATTCAGCACAGTTTCTTTCAATACAATGAAAAATGCTTCTAATTCGCTGAAAATATTTGGATTTCTACCCATTAGTTCAGCCCCTTGTAACAATTGATGAAAGTGAACCTAAAATCATCCAGTTAAACACCAATAATGTATATTACATTTTCGTTTCTGATGTGATTTCAATATGGTTAATGTATTGAAAAACATGTTATAAAAAAATCTTTTTTGCAATTATTTTTAACTTTTTATTTTACGGATGATGGATGAAATCATTAACTTAAAAAAGTTTTAGTAAATTTCAAATTTTTAGCTTGTGCAAGCTGCAGTTTTATCTATATCATCTCCAGCTTCGATTCCAAAAATATTTCACCCGCTATCCAAAAAAAGGCAATTGATAGTATTTTAGTGCAAAAGCGAACTCATGATTCATTGTGCAAAATTTTGACAAGGAAGGATTATCTGCTTAAATTCGTAAATTATTTAATTTCTAATATAGAATTGGTTAAATATTTAATATATATATACACTCGTTAAGTATAATGGATAATATTCGCGCTCTCTACTACAAATGGAAGATAGATCGATGTTTCATCATGACCTCGAAGGAAAAGTGAAAAAAAAAAAAAATAAATTACAAACCTTGATAGAACAGAAAAAAAATAAAATACCAATGAGTCATGTTGGTTACGGTCCATCACAGCTACGGACTGACTTAAAAAGCATATAAACACGTCAAGATTCTCTCAGTTCATCCTAGACCACTGAAACGTCGTAAATCAAGAAGCCTCGCATTTTTCACAAAAAAGATGCATCACTCTATATATCAGAAGGAAAATAAAAGTCATACAACCCCTCGATTCAATAAAACACTAGCGAACTGTGTGAAATGAGCAACAACATTTTCACGAACAATTAAAGGGCGAGGCTCGCTCCTTTTTACAACCATTCAAATTTAGCCCACAAAAGGAGCTAGAGGACGATCATCTCTGCGCGGCACAGCCCATAAACGTCGCCCAGCTTTCTCGTATATAATAAACTCTGCGACACGCGCTTACTCTCGCTTCCCCTTTCTAGCTTTCATTTCCATTTTCTGTTTAAATGATCCAAGGGACCAAAGGTTCGTTGTAAGCGTGTGTGTGTGTGTGTGCTCACTTGTGTATTTACGTGTTGGTAAATAAGCGTCGTGTCGCGTGCGTGAGTGTATACATATATGTACAACCTCACACGGGCCATTAAGCGACGGAGGGTCTCTTTTCCTGTTCTTCTTTCTTTGCACTCCCCCTCGCTTCTCTCTCCCTCTTTCTCTATCTCTCTCCGTTTCGTTTTTGAGAGCTGACGGCTTGATTTCGCTTTTTTCTTCAACGTCTCGGTCTTGTTTTTGCCCTAAGCTATGTAGTGGGGTGCTTTTTTGTTGGAGCCTATATACACGAGCGTGCTCGAGTGGCTGTCCCTGTTGCTGTCTTGTAATTTGCCCGTTATAATATCTTCTGCAGAGTGTTTGAATTATTTTTCTTTCACTTTCGTTCCCTCTTCTTCAAACTTTGTTGTTATCTTTTATTTTTGGTTGTTGCTGTTGTGTGTGAAACGAAATTTTAATTTTAAACGTTATTTTCTTTGAATTTTGAAATTTTTTTGTTTATTATTGTAGATACATTTTTTTACTAAATAAAAATACATACAAAAAGAGATAGGTTCTTATTCTTGAGAAGTATAAAACTATGTCTGACATTGTATCGTAATGGTGTATATAACATTAACAATGGTGGTTTACGAGGTACGAGGTGATGTTGAAATTCTAAATTAAAATTATTAACAGCACCGAATTACCGTAAAAGGCTCATATATCGCGACGCTTAAAAATATATACATCATTAATTCAATAAATGCGCGTAGGTCACGGCTCAATGCCAACACATTATCGATAATTATCCGTTAGGCCTTTAACAACTGAACATTAAACTTAATAACGTGATTACGTAATTGGAACAGTCACATAAATCACTTATTCTTCCGTCGTTATAGCTCCTTGTTTTACCAACATGCCGAATATTTACTGATACTGATGCCGATCGAGTAAAAAATAAATTCAATTTTATTTCAAAGAACAGAATACAAAGAACAGAATGAGTAAGCTCATGAAAAATAACATTTTATCGTAAACGAAGGTTTAATTTGTTTGGTGTTATTTAAACAAAGATTTAGTAAGAAATTAAAATCTAAAAAGTTTTAATATCCGAATAAAAAGCTGTAATACTTTTAAATTTTCAGTTTCGGAAAAGAAAACATTTATTTACTAATTTATCATTACTGCATACTTAAACAACATAATCTTACACAAACCTAACCCGCAATAAAGTTTCAGCAGATCTTTGGAAATTATTTATGTTATTCTCTCAAAATTGTTATCTTTTTTAGCTGATTGCAGCTTTAACATCTTTGTGCAAGAGTTAACCCTTTCAGCCCCAATGTACATTGAAATGCACAACAAACATTTTAGTAGTCTAGAATTACGTAAAACAAACTCAAATTTTTACACGTTAACCTTATGTATCAGATCAAAGTAGACTATTCTGCATCTTGTAATGGGGTTATAAATTGCCCTAATAGGGGCCGAGAAAATTAAAAAAATTAAAAAATAATTTTATTATAAAACTCGATTTAAACATGACCAAGAATCATCTTAGAATTATTTTGAACATGTTTCCTTGTCAGAAAAGAAATTAGGTCTGAAAGGGTTAAGAAAGCTTTCTTGAAATCCATGAATTACCATGCAGCTGTTGGAATAATTATAAGTTAGCGGTTTTCATGACTAACAAATTATCAGTATGCTGATGTACTGCTTAAAACCTTTTCTAATAGTCAAATAATGTTTGTATAATGTCAACGTATAACTAATTTTTAATATTGATGATGATGTGATAATTAATTAAAAACTTTTTTGAAACAATAAGTGTACTAGAAGTTCTCATTCGAGGAAAGGGTCTGAGAAGCAGACGATTATCCGACTCCTTGAAAAGTGTTGCTTGAACAATTCTCCCATACCTTTCAAAATACGAATATTTTTTAAATATACTACAGTTTATTAACATAAAATAGATTATAATTGATCTCAATAAGCATTAATATTACCTAATATTAATGTACTAATATATTAATTAAAATATATAATATAATGTTTTATTTAAGCATACAAATAAAAATATTATTTTTTTCAAATTTCTTTGGTAATATTATTTTTGATTATTAAGATCTGTTTTTCTTTTGGGGGAGACTCTAACCGCCCTCTTCCCCCTTCCCGCTCCCTCCCCCTCCCAACCCTCCTCCTCCTGGAGGGGACTTAGCCCCCTTCAACCTCATCGAGGCTCCGCTCCTGGACCCTCACCCCTCCTCCGACGACGTCCCACACAAATTAAACGAATATTTTAATACTTTTTCCTTTACTTTCCAACATATACCGTGTCACATGACTTTATTTTTGGTTTCGAAAATTTGTGCAACAAGTGCGAGAAGCAGGTGATTTCCAACGAGCATTGCTCGGGCAAAAAACTTCACACCCGTTAGAAATCGCCTGCTCCTCGCATTTGTTGCACAATGTACTATATTTATTCAATATATCTTGATATTTCGATATGTTTATGGACTAACCAATAAGACTCTTTTCAAAAGAGATTTTTATTTAGAATTAATAATACGTGTAACAATTACTTGTCCAGCGTTACATTTAAAGTAGACAAAAAATTAGCTTATAAGGAAGAAACTAATTCATATATATGCATATTTTGAAAGCTGACTGTTGCCGAGTACTGTTAAATATTACTGAATATTGGTGAAGACTACTAAATTTTACTGAGCACAACTGAATTGTTAAATATTCGCAATATTGGAAGGAGTCTGTTTCAACCCTAACATTTTTTACCCGCCTAGATATTAAATGCATTCAGTTTCCCAAATGACAAAAAGCGCTTTTATTCATGCAGTAACGAAACCCATTGACAACGTGTAAATGAAAGATTCGCTTAGAGAGCTCGCGCATTCGTAGCTGAAATTTCAGCTCAATATCCCGCAGTATCGTAAAAATGTACGAGGGAACGTGACTCTTCGGCGCTCCCATATCGAGGAGCGCGCATTGTAATGCCCGCGTGTCTAGTCGTAACAATCCGAGATAATGTCCCTTTTTTGCCGCTGCTTCCCCGCATAAACAGCGCGATTCTCTTGCTCGAGAGTTTGTTTAGATCGCCGAGACGCTCTGCCGACGTTGGTTACTCTCGTAAAATGGTGCTTTACTTATGACTTGAAGAAAAATGTGTCGTGGTGAAAAAAGTCGACTTTCATTTCGGTATGATTTAAATGATGCATTAACACTGAAGTTATGTTATGCTCTAAATGTGTACTTGGCTAGAAAATTTATTTTCATATCAATAGTGGTCATTTATTCCCGGTACGACACATACACGTTCCAATGATCAAAATTCAAAAGTTTTAGTAAAGTGGACTACATATTTTGATAAATGTAACCCATTCATCAGTGAAACCGTTGATTCGTATATTCATAAGAGAGCTGAGGCTGGAAACGATACATTTCTACTAAATTTTAGAATTTTGATAATTCAAATGAATAATATCATATTATAAAAATTTAAAATCATAAAGATCATAATCACGAGAATATGAAATAATATGTTCCAAATAAACGCATTTTACAAATTCAAATTCAATGTTTTCAATACTTTAGATAAGAAATAAAATAAATTTAAATACAATCTTGTTATACAATATGTGTAAATCTTTAGATGACAAATCTTGAACATAGGTGATATTTTAAACTATACTTAAAAACACGTTTAGGAACAAACTAACTTCACCCTATAAGAAAATTTAAAGAAATTCCAGTCAGATTTTAGTTAGATTTTCATAATATTTCATAATATGTTAGATTTTCATAATTTTCATATATATATATATATATATATCTGTGCCAAAAACCGTATTAAATGATGACGATTTTGTATCAGAATCTAGCTAGAATCTACGTAATTTTTAAAATAATGCAAAAAGCTGTTTTATTAATAATTACTTTATGTAATTAATAAATAGTCAATTAAAAATTTTAAAATAAATATTTAAAGTTATATTACGTACAATTTGATTAGATAATTCGTGCAAAAATGCCCAGTTTAATTTTGCATGTCGGCCTTTCGTTCACGTGCATAACTAATTGTAAGTACCATTAGTCTTTGTTCTGTATGGCCGCCAATAAGAGCCGTGAGAAATATAAGCTCCAATAATTCTGTTGTACTCGACGTCCAGGCGTATAAAGTCGCTGATGATGGTGTCTAGGTGTCTAGTAGTGCACTTTGTAGTGATAAACGGCTAAGTGCGTACCTAGGTAAATAAAACTATGGAGACTACTTGGAGTCATCATCAGCGCCCATTTACACCTAGACGTTGTATACATCCGGATTCACACGTAAACATAAAAAGGTACGGAGCGCTCTACCTGGGCATTGTTATCTGTGACGTTAGAGACATAGATGACAAATGTCCTCCACTCCATGACAATGTTACACTCGAATAAAAAATGCGGGACAAGGAAAATCAAACTCGGAATAAAAACAAGGAGCTAATAGTGGAGTTCACAGACGGAGTTTGGGATTTTCACAAACCTTGCTCTGGGATATTTGCAATCTACTCCAGTTCATGCAGTCTACAGACATTCTTTTTGATTTGTTATTTCAGATATGTGGTTTTATATTTTAAATAATATAACATAACCTAAATATACAACTGTATGTATAAAGTTTCATGAAATTCCATTCACAATTCACAGATATTTTTGTCCTAGAAAATTTCGGATATAAGAATCGCTGTAATTACTAACGAAATTTACGTCGAAAAAGTTTTTGTGAATTGTGAATGGAATTTCATGATACTGGTTGATGTTCAATAGAGACAACTTTTGCTTTTTGTGCCCAATAACTTTTACATTTAAGGTGTTCCAGACGTCAAACAAAGTATCAGATAGAGCAATAAATTGAATGCGAAACAAAAGTATAACAATCTTAGATTAATAATCAATCCAAATTGGGGGGGGGGGGGTTAATGTTAATTCTGAAAAAATATGAGCGATTGAGGTTCAACTATTTTGCGATTCCAGATCGTGTCCGTGTTAATTCTTATGGGGTTATGAAAGATCGTTGGAAAGATTTGCAAGTTTAATTTTTTGTTCAATATTTATGGAGTCAAAGCCTGTCGCTTGACTAGTCTAATGCTTGGAATACCTTAACACTTTTATGAGAAATTAATATTTTTTATGCTAATGCCCAAAAAGCTATTTAAACCAATTTAAGCTGGTTTGACCGTTATTCCACTGTAATCTAGGAAGCAATTGATTTTAAAGAAAAGTGTTCAACAGAAAAAGATGTATTTTTTCAGCTCGTTAATGTTGTCTTTTTACACTTCATGAAAAATTAATGTTTTTGCAAGTTATAGATAAAAACGATTTTTCGAAATTTTTAAAAGGTGTGCCATTTCAAAGCCTTTCGATCAAAAATTCACGGACAAAATCGGTTAACTTAGTAATAGAAATTTGTTTTCTGCTAAACTATGTGACTTTTGGAGTTGGACACTTTTGGCGATGACGAAAATATAACACACTACCGCGAAACGGTCATACCTAAAAACGCATAACCACATCTTTAAAAAAGAAATAAAAAAAAAGTATGCAGGTCGCTAAAATTACAAACTTGTACTGTATAAAAAAGTACACAAGAAATGGGGGAAACTGTCAAAGATAAACTGGTGGGAGTAGTACTAAAATCTAAAATTAAACGCAAGCAAAAAACCACTCGTGTTTATCTTTTTTCTCTACCCCCACACGACGAAAGTCGTAAGAAAAAAGACCGACGCAATGACTTAACTTCTTCATTCCGTCCCATCATCGTATTTTTCATCCATCCCGAAGTCGACGTAAAAAAATTCATTTTGTTGTTACTTTCCACCCTCTTATTTATGATGTTGGAAAGTTGGTTAGGGATGAAAAATTAATTACGCAAAGTTTTATTCGAGAGCAGACAATTCGAGAATACATATTGCTTTCATCTTTACAATTTCATCGTCGATCTTTTTACTACTATATAGTTAATTACTTATACAGGACACAAGTAGTTAATTTCTTTAAGATTCGACACTTTTATTTGAGTGAAAAGTATAAGTCTCAGTTGGTAATACTAGATTTGACTATATTTGATCAACTAACAATTTTCAATCACAGAATATTAAATGTATTTATTTAATGTTGTTTGAAATACAATAGCTATAGAATTGATAAGCAATTTTTCACGGATGTTTTAAAATGACCGAATAATATTTACATGTACAAAAATTCCTATACAATTTTTTAAATAAAACTCTTATATCCAGTAAATATCAAACAAGTTTATAAATTTACTTGTTCCACTTCAAAATCGATTGACAGCCGACTTGATAACATAGGCCATCATATATTTTGAAAAACTCGATAAAAAATAACCAAGCACGTACAAATAACGCCATAGACATGTTTCTGACATGCTTATACTTCACTGAAAATAGATAAAAGCAGCACTGTAAATTGTTCATAAAAAAGGTCGATGCTAACTACTTTAGCACAGAACTTTCCCAAAGAAAATTTTTCTTTTTAGAAATCATTTTTATTCTTTATCAAATGTTAACCTACTGGTAAATACGGAGCAAATAAAGGTACTCCCTAGCTCTATCATTTATTTTTAACTTATTTTCAGACTTTTTAATTTGTTTTGATGATAGATAAATTTTGGAAATACATTGAAAGATATTAGTAGATTACGCCAAGTCGGAGGATAAAACTTGGACAGTCCAGAACTCGTGTAAATCGTACAATTTTTCTCGCGAGTGACGTATACTATTTTTCCTCATACCAGGACCGGAAATGCACATTTCTTTCCTGGGCGCCGGGAGGGAATGTGGTACTTTCGGCGTAGGTATGAGAAAAATTTGTTATACATACCGTTTCAGCACCCGTTTTGAAATACCTCAAGCAGACGACCAAACTTAGTTTTCGTAAACTTTCATTCATTAAAATTTTCAATTATATTATTATTTCAGACGAATCCGTATGCATATATACTTACCGACATTTGCAGTTTCACGATACTTGCGTTCAGTTTGCAATATTTCTTCGATTTCAAAACCTCAGAACGGTGCTTGAACGAAAATAACTCGATACTACAAATGTCAGTAAGTATATATGCATACGGATTCACCTTAATTTTAGAAGTAGAATTAGTTATCATCAAGCCTGCAAATAACGAATTGTGAAAATAGTGTTTGAAATCAGATTCTTTTTCTGCAACTGGTATATTCTGATGTGGTAATGTGAACACTACAGTTAATTGCTTTTTGAGAAAGCAAATTAGGTATGCGAAAAATTTCGAGCACAATAAGAACGATAAAAAGCTAGACAAAGAATGAGAGCAAAAGATAGAAAGAGAAAGAGAGAGAGAGTGAGAGAGAGGGAGGAAAATTCACTGTATAGCGATAACAGTGGCGATTATTTTACGCGCGATCGCCGAATCGCGTTCGCGCTATTTTTCACTCGCGCATCGACGATTTCGAGTTTTCCAATTCTCTCCCCTTCTCTCTTTTTCCGCCCTCGTCTGCAAAACTTCCATTTTACGGGGATAGTTCTGCTCTTTAAAGTTTCTTGCGCCTCCCGTTCGCGCATCAATCGTATTTTACGACTCACTCTCCCATTTTTTTCTCTCTTTCTTGCTTTCTATCCGCTATTATATATATACGATACACACTGTATAAATGCCATTACCGGTATCGCAGTTGACAATTGTTATCTGGGCTGCGTTTAAATGCTCATTGAGCCAGTTTTGTTATAGGACGACTGCACTCAGTGGACTAATCCCGAATAATTCCCTCACTTTTTTGTGAAACTTATTGAAAAATTTTCATTAGTATCGTTGTTGAGAAAAAAATCTGCTATAAGCCGTTTTACTTAAAGTGTAAGATTCATTATTTTGTATTTTTTGAGTATTTTCTTCCAAAATTTCTTTATTTAAAAATCTCCTCTCCTCTAACCCTTTAAGCATAATGTGAATAGTTTCTTCTTAAAAGCTAAAACTTTTTATATAAACTTCCTAGAAATCATTCTAAATACAGTGTTTTTGATAGTATAAAGTCTCATCTTATATATTGTTGTTGGTATTGGTCTAAAGATCAATATGAAAAAATTGTAGATTTTTCGAAAAAAATGCGTTTTTTTTTAGTTTTCAGAAAAAAATCCATGTAAATTTTGGAACGATTAGTCGATGATTTCTACTTACGGTGTTAACAGATAAATATTATATATCAAATATAGCAGTTCATGATGTAGGTATCGCAGCAATTGCTTTGTATCGTAGCTAAGCGACTACACTACAGATAGCAGTCGTTATTGCTCATTTTATATTCAACATATGCATGTGAAATAACATTGCATTGGATCGACCATAAATCAACATATATTTTCAAGAATAACAGTCACCTTAATCATAAACCGCCTGATTTCCTATCAAAGTTCGAACATCGAGCAAAACAAATTTCATGTTACCAAACTGACGCATGTAAATTCACGAAGCAAATTTCATGTGAGCGTTAGAGTATGTTTGAATCCAAATAGTAAAACAGGAAATAAAACAAAGCATAGCAATCCTACCTTTTTCGTCGGTCTGGCAGCGGTCCAGCAATAATCCAGCAGTCAGCGCCAGTAACGTCAGCGCCGCTGATCTGCGCGCCATCTTCGCCGGCGTTTCGATCGATCCTCGTAAGTCGATTGGTCAATTCAAAATATTCGATCGTTCGCTGTCGTTTCAGCTTTCGCCGTGCATTAAGCGCAATTTTGCACGTCCGCGAAAGTAGTTGTGTCGCTTTGAGACACTAGGCTTTTTACTTTCTACTCGTCTGAATGATCATCAGCCCTTTCTCTTGCTTCCCTTTGCCTGTCTCGGCTGCATCCTCCCTCGCTCTTCTCCCTTTCTACTCATCCATTCACGTCGGTTTCACCAACCGCCACTGCTGCTTCTCTCCTCAATTGCCATTCCCGGGCTTTTTGTTGCTTCTACGCTCTTTCTCCTCTTCTTCATCACCATTCGCAGTCGCAACTTTTCGCTCTTTGTTGCGAATCACTGTATTCCCCGTTTGTGTGTCACCTGTTCATCGTCGCGACGCTGATCGTAACTGAGTTCGATGGATGGTTTTTTAGCTCCTGGAGTTTTTAGTGTCTTCGGAGCTCAGCGTGTTTCATCTCATCTCGCCGCCACTGAATCTCTTCCAGTCCAGCTATTTTTGAGGCAAACAGCTCTCCCTTTCTCTCTTCCCCTGGCGATCTGACTTTCCCTGCAATGAGAATAAAATAAAGGCTGAAGTTACTTTAAGAAATCTAAAAAAAGTATTTTATGAATTGATGCGCAGATTCATTTGATCAGTTATTTGGCTCTTTATACAAATGATAATGATAATAGTAAAAGCATTGAATATGGTTAAGCAGTTTTACTGAATAAAATAACTGAGTCTACCTTTTAAAAGGTATGGTAAAATGTGTATAAAAATAGTGAATTCTATAGCGCTATAACTGCATTGGAGCAGAAAAAATCGTTACGGGCTGTGTCATAACAGGAGTTTTTCCGTAAATCGACGCCACGATAACAAAATAAATCCTAAAATTTGTTTTATCAAAAAGGTACCCCAGAACTGTATATAAATATTGTTTTCAGTTTTCATCGAATAACATTTTTATTTATTTACTAAATTCATAATGATCTTTTACTTTCAGTTGGTATTGAAAAGTTTCATTTTAGAAATTTTTTTATAACACATGCATGTAATCTCAAAAATATTTTATTAATAATATTTTACAGTGATTAATTAAAATTATTAATGCTAAAATATCACTGCGAACTACACTTGAACCAACGAATGAGTTATTGCGTATCATAAATGTGGACAATTGCAAATTGAAAACTTTGATCCAAATATCCATTTCAACTCAAAACATTCAAGTTTCGGGTTGGTAAAGTTAACACATGAATGCAGTCCGACCCAAAACATTCATATTGAATTACACTTTCAATCTGTTAAAAAAAATGTTTCTACCATTCTAGACTCTCAAAATACTAGTTCACGTTCCATTTAACTTTGACAGCATTCACGCTATTCATCAACTACAGAAAAATACCCTTCCAACAATCACACTACAAAATCTCGCAAAAAATCAGCTCAACATGGAAATTCACGTTTTCTTTCACCGGCCATATCATCACTAGCATGATATATAATCGGTTAAATTTCGCGTTTCCCACCATAAAACAGTATAAAAGCAAAGAGTTATTGAATAAATGTTACTATACGTACATCTATACGTAGGTATTGCTTTATTCGTACAAGTGAAGAAAGTTTTGGAATAACTAAAATTCTGATGTTATCTTGCAAATAATAAAATAAAACATTTACTAAGATTTAACAGTTCGATTTATTAATACAACACACAGTTAACTTAACAAAGTTAAGTTAGACGTTGCGTTTTGACAAAGTACTTAATTAAACTACTGATTATTTGCTTTGTTTATTCATAAATATCAAGTTGATTTTACTCTAATATGATTTTAATTTGGTCGATGAACTCGACTACTAAGTGAAATAATCAATAGTAGATCATTATTTGTCATAGATAACAACAAAAAATTTAATTACAGTTTAGTTGATTTGGCTATTCATCTCAGTAAGAAAATCGTTTAATTTGTTTCAGCAGAAAAGTTGTGAAACATTCAACTACGTCATAGTCCAGTACAATAATATCAACTCTCATACTTCCGCACTGATTATATAACTTTTCGTTTGCATGATGGGGCTAGAACAACGTGCAAATAAAGACAACGGGACGAATGTGTGCTTACTTATGGATTGTTTGAGGGACGACCAGTGATAAAGTACGAGGGCCGAGAGACAAGGGATACGTTTATTCTGTAGATGTGTTTTGATACTGGCCAGACGCGCAAAGGATGTTTGTCCTGACTCGTTATTAATTCCGCAGCTGGAAGATACAATGCCAACTTTCAGCATCGAGGGTGGATTTTTCGTTCTTTGCTGTTTGGTCAACGTAATGAGGCGATGATAATCGTCGGAATTTTAAAGCAACTGGGGTTACTTTGGAGATTGTAGGTTCAACTTCAAATAAATACTATTTAGAAAGAACTTCTAGTGCATAGGTAGGACTTTTGTTGAGAATAACAAAATTTTAATAAAACTTTTATTGCTAAAAAATGAACTACCTATTAGTCAGGACGAATAAGAAGTATAAAGGAGGCTAAAATGCAAAGCAACATGATAGAAATAAACTTTTTATAAATAATTGGTGATCACGTTTTTTTTTATTTTTCAGCTTTTTCATACCCATGGAAAATATCCTGCTGTTAGATTTGAGCGCGGTTGCGTGCTAAAGTCGAGCTTTAATAGGTAAGCTACCTTGTTTTATGCCACGCAATTTATACACGTCTATATTTACATGTTTTCATGGATTACTCGGATAAACATATCTGAGCTTAACAAAGGCGCTGCTGCACAAATTAACGCACATACATGCGTACATACTTCCCTAACCCCCTCCGGCATTTGCATTCCGTTCGCGTGTACATCGGTATTGTTGTTTAGAGCCAATGAGTTCCTCGAACTTCTTTTACGGGATTCACCATCGTTAAAGTTCTTGGTGATAATATGTTAACTTATTACCTTTTTAAGAGGTGGTATCACAAAACTTTTTTTATTAATATTATGTAATGTTATATGTATTCAAAATTTTAAATATTGAGTCGAATTATTGAGTTATTGTTACTGTTACCAACAAATATATTGATTATCGATTTTATATCAAAAATAGCAACTTTTACTAAGTTATTTTATTTTATTTTATAATAAAGATAAAAAATAATTAATAATATTTTTTATTCACGATAAATTACAAATATTTGACATGTTATATAATTGTGATTAAACCAATAAAATATTATTTTTAGACATTTTTACTTAAAACAATAAGTTCAGGATAGACGATCTTAATTTTTTCTCAACAAACCTTTAACTCTGAATCATCATATTTCAAATGACAAAATTATTAATGTTGTTTTTTTTATTACCTTTTTTGTGTTTTAATAAAATGGAAGATCATTATTTTTATGTTGTTATTTATGGTGTTAATTATCCTTAGTTTATTATGAATCCGTTCTCAAAACACAAAAGTATCTTTGATATATTTTTGAACAAAACCTTGATGGTCCGATTCTATAATTTGATCTCATATCTTAATTATTATTCATCGCGATAAATTGATAAACCAAATAGACAAACAGATTTTTGGATTAGGATTAGTATTCGTGCAAGGCTGCCGTTATCCTCATTTTCGATTATTTACACTCGATTAACATCAGCATGCCTCAATATTAGCTGCGTATCGTAAATGGAGCAGCGTCGCTTGTTAGTGCTATTATGTGTAATCATTGTTCTTCAATAGCTGATAGTAATGGTCAAATTGAATTTAATGATCTGGATAAATGACAAACACTCGCTGCCATAGCTTTCAGTTATTTTGCCTATTAACTATGAACAAATGCAACAAATTGACTACCTCTGATGAAAATTTTTTTTATTCACTAATTTCGTTTGAGGAAAGCGATGGTACAATACCTGACGAAAAATGTCTTAGCTTATATTGGGTGTGACAGCTTGTGTTTTCATTCTGATGAAAATGAGTTAAAAAGAAGCCAAATTTAATGAAGGAGGGTCGCTGAAAAATACTTTTGATCTCTTTGTCGCTAAAATCTCTTTAAGAGTTATATATATTCCGAGAACTCGTATGTTCAGCCTGGCTGCACTTCTCTTCTGGCTTGATCCAAAATTTTCTTCTGAATTTACCGGCTATTTGATCTGTTTTTAACGAAAAACAAACCTCTCATGATCAAAGGGTACTTAAATTTATTAAAATATAACTCCTTGCACGAAAACCTCATTTAGAGAGAAATTTTGGTTGATTACACTGAATATTTGATTAGAGATTATTAATTCTTTTTTAAACACTCAATTACCTGTATTCAAGAAGACTTTTCAGATAAAAAATAATTCATACATATTTTTACATACTTTAAATCTTTCCCAGAAATCGTTTTGCACTGAGTCAAACTATTTACTTAAACCATTTTATTAAATTATATAAAAATTTCTACCGGAAAGACAATGAAATACAAGTCAACCAATCAGTCATAACGAGCATCCGAATATTTATAGAAAATAGTGGAGCGTGAGATGGATCGAGATACGCTTGATGAATTCCGGATCATAATATCGCGGCAATAATTTTCCTTTATGGGACCCCAACGCCTCTCCTCCACTCCTCCCATCCCTTCATCAAATGACAGTACATAAATCCAGGTCCAGCGATTTGAAAGAGAAATAGAGAATGAATGAGGGCGAAAGAGAGATGGCTGAATTCCCGGGGGCACAATTTTGTGAATGACCAAAAGTGGGGAGAATGGTAATCGGCAAAGCAGACAGGTAAAATACAGTCCCTTGTATGTGTGTATTTGTATACGCGTGTGTGCATGTTGCATATAGAGTGATGCGTGTTAATTGACAGGATAGAGAGAAATTGGCGAGAAAATTCAAGATATGGATTACGATTACAGACTTGGATTTATTTTCACTGCCGGGAAACTAAATTAAGATTTTTATGATCTTCAATTTTTCATCGAATGCCATGACATGAAACGCTTTTCATATATTATTTATATTTGTATGTACAGCAAATTATTGCCTTTCGGAGCACATATGAAACTGAAGGAGGACAGAATGATAAATGAATTCAATTATTGCCTGAAGGGCTGAAATAAAGATCCTTTGTAGAGATTCCATGCAAGAAAATATTTAGATTAATTTTATAAATCATAATAAGAACACAATATTTACTTCATACCGCTGAAATTAAGTTTGACTTCTACCGTTACATATCATGCATAGAGAAATGATAGAGACTAAAATAATTGATTGAACAGGTATCATTTTTGGGCACGAACGCAATACGGAAGAGCCATATTATATTTATATCCATTTTTATTAAAAATTTATGAAACATAATGAATTCTATTATTCACATATGAAAAGTATCGTGATGTCATATGATACTAATTATAATAATAAGTTTTAAAAAATCATTAAATTATAGTCAGTCCAGTCTGTATTGATTTGGGTCTTGTTTAACCCTTAAATGACACTGGGGGTCCGAAAGACCCCAGAGTGTCTTTGACCGAAAATTTGTCAAAGTTACGCGCCACTGTTTGTTTTGTGGTGCCATAAATAACCAGCATGCTTGTTTCATTTATTTCATCCTTTTTTCATCAGTTTTTTTTCAAATAAATACCTTTTTTGAAAAATTGGTATTTAAAACTAATTTTATCCTAAAGGTTATAGTTTCACGAGTTAGCCATTAAAATTTCATCGGAAAATATTCAAATTTCAAAAAGTTATGAATTTTTTAGTAAAAGGGATAGATT
>UELV01005251.1:0-10051 GCA_900490015.1 Megastigmus stigmatizans | reverse complement strand
GTTGTGTGTCGTGACGTAATGAGCGCGTGCAGATATGGCTTAGAATGCGCAAACTATTGTGATTCACACGAGATGCTTTTAATTCGTAAATAACCGTTTTAGGTGCAGCTATTTTCGCGCTTCGCTGACAACGAGAACTGTTGACATTTTTATATTTGCGGGTATTTATTCGCATTCTTTTCGAATGCGAATTGACATACGCTAATGCGGCTCGTCGTAAAAAAGTGTTAACGATGACAGTTTTATCGCGCTTCTGTATTTACCTGTTAAAGATTATTTTCAAATCAATATTTATTTTTTCATAGAATAGACTTTTTCAACGTAAGATGTGTGCTTTGCGGTAATATTTTATTTATTGCTAGAAAATTTTTTCTTCAATCTCTAGAAATAAGTGTTTCATGTGTTCAAAATATTGAAACTGTATAAAGATAAAGATTCTGATAATGGCGATCTAATATGTGAATCATTTAACCTCGTACTTTCTATGAGTAATAAATTACGCGTTTGTGTTAATCGCTGACAGCATGAAAGATCATATCTCGTATATGGTGGAAAATTGAAAGTGTTGACAAACTTTCTATCTATAATAATAGTGTGGAGTACGTACGATTAGGACAGAATGGATTTATAGCAACGTGAAACACTTTTTATAGCCTACAAAGCCTGATAGATTTTAAATATATACTTATTCAATATGAATTTACTACGAAGCACAAAATAAGTGAACACTAAATAATGTAGAATAAAAAATAATTCGAATAATCGTTTAATCCCTAACGCTAATTTATCACGAATGGTTTTATCCAAAATTCTGCCTCGCAATATTTTATCTAAAAAAAAAAGAAAAAAAAACAAACTAACTGTTGAACAGGAGCTGAAGATCAAGGCCGGGGCAGAGAAGCTGCGGGAGGTAGCGACAGATCGCAAGGCCCTGTCGGACGTGGCGATGATCGTGAAGAAGGCCAACAGCAAGCTCAACGAACTGCAGGCGGAGCTCCAGCAGCTGGAGAGTCAGATTATCCTGACGCAGGGCCAGCCCCAGTCGCCCCAGCAGAACCACTCCAATGGCCAAGGTTATATTATATTATATATATATACACACCATTCATCGTCATTCGTTAAAGCTAATTGTTGCGGTGTCCGCATATGCACGCTGAAGCACCGCACTCGTGCTTGGCGTGTGCGCAGAGCCTCTCGATGACGACAATCGATGCCGCGCGGCTAAGCGCCAATTGTTCCTTTTATACCATTCCTTTATTCTGATATTATTATTTTTTTTTTATTTGCTACGCCAGAGTGCGAATAATATCGCGTCCTATACAAGTAGCACAAATGCCATCGGTACATATAGGTCCAGCTAAAATATACATCGAATTTAAAAGAAATCTAAAAACTAAATAATTAATAATAGTAGCTTCACAACTTAAGATAAAAGTCATTTATTGTTTTTTATCCTTGCATGAAATCTTTTAGTTTCTTGAAACTTTACTTTTAATATGCAGCCCTTCAATTTGCACTTTTCTAAAACAAATATAAACAATACTGTGACATGAAAAAAACTTAGATCCCATAACTTAATTTTTGTTTGTTCGATCTGTTTTATTTATTCATACGGTAGTTACCACATTTTTGTAAAATACAAATTCAAGCACACAACCGAAGCATATCTAAAAAAAGACACCCTGAGCCCTCAACTTTCGAAACATGCACACTCACGCTACTTTAATAAACGCTCCACAGTCCCTCGTTCTTTTCCCCGTATCTTCTACACGCACATATAAGAGCATACAGAGAGCGAGAGAGAGAGAGAACCTGCCATGTGTGCGCGCATCTCGCATACCCACACATACGAACCATCGAGCGCGATAAGGGAATCCGAAGAAGTCAGAGTGCGTATACACGGTAGCAGTATATGTATATATAGTAGTCTGAGAAAGCCAATGCCTCGCGGTCATTAGCTCGCGCGCCAGTCATTAGATTATCGTTCTAATTGTTCCTAGGAAGTCTCGCGGGCACGTAACGGACGCTTTTATATAGCCGTATTCTCTCCCGCAGTGCAGTTCGGGCAAACTTTCTTCCTATTGTATACCGCTCCGTTAGACGCGCGCTTGATGCTATTGCCAATCGAAGGCTTAACGAGGCAATTTTCGAAAAGTTTCGCCTCTTGAATAAGGTATATTGGTTTTGCGCTTTAGCTATATACGTTCGAATTTTCAACTGCAGCAGCTACGGTTTTATCGCTTTGCCGCCAATTGCCGTTAATAAAGCTGTCTGGTTACGTGGATATTGGAGGATATAACGCTGCGGAAATCGGTGGCGCGAGATTTCGCTATATCGCTGTTTTCATCCACTCATCCCGCGTATTACATACGCGAACAATTAATTCCTTCCCATCACTCGGTTCTTATACCCTCATCGCTCACTTCCCAAGGTATCACTGTCTGTGCACGGAACGGAACTAACCGAGAGCACCATCTGATACTTGTGTATACATTCTTTATAGGAATACTCTCCGGGTTATGCAGTGCATCTCACCGCCGTGAGCGATTTCACAGCCGCGGCAGAGTAAACGCGCGATTAATATGTGTGTCCGGTTTCCTCGTTCACACGACCACCCTTCGAGACGCGCGAGAAGTGTACATATATATATATATACGATGAAAGAAAAAAAATTCCCGCATAAATTAACGGGCGATTAGTTGCTGAGGTTGGACTTTGAGTCACGCGTGTTCCTTTCTTCGTCTTCGTTACTCTCTGCTTTGTCTCTTTCGGTGCGGGTTGTGCAGGCACTTGAGAAAATTCTCGGTCGGCGCCTTACGTCAATCGAACAGATTATTTGGTTTCGCGTTTTTATCTCTCAATGACGATTCGTCAAGTGTTATTACCATTGCTATGAAAATACGAAAGAAGGATCTCGACGCTAGCTCCTATTCACATGTGAATGCATTACAAGAGAAACGTACGAACACTATCATTTAGAGTATGAAAATACATTTAATTAAAATAAAAATTAGCTTCTCTACTTGGCGGGAAATGTTTTTAAAAAAAGATTTTTCCCTATACTTAATACATGGAAGTAAAATAGAGGAGTATATAAAGACTCGATTTTGAATCAATTTTTTTTACTTTCCCATCATGTATAAGGGAGTCAATTTTGTGACGATGTAGGTTTTGTATGTTTAAATTTACTTGAGATTTACTATTTGGGTCTGCAAAAAAAGAAGCAATCTTGTAAATTGATATCGATTTATTGAATATAATTAATTGGTATGCACTATTATATGAATATTCAATGTGCGAACCGCAAATTGATCAAGTGCATAATTTGCGGCTTGTTAATGAATTGAAATTCCGTTTTTCAGCTTTAAGCATCTTATATGCAAAATAATGCATTACTTTTTAAATGAAAATCAGATTTAGAATATTCAAAACAAAATTCTATATACATGCTTATTTGCAACTATCAGTAATTTTTTTCTACTGCAAATCTTGATAAATTAAGTTTGATTACAAGCCTAATACGGTATACTTCATAGATAACAGCATCAAAAATTATCTTCACCAAGATCCTTAATTACTCTATAAATAACCCCGACTAAAATAAGCAGAAAAACTCCGAGTCATTACTCCAGATGACTCTTGTTGAGTTTCGAGACGATAATAACTATTAACGCCACTAACTTCGTTCTTGATATTTCTGTGAACTGTAGCAAAAAGAAAAATATAACATAAAATGTATTTTCCTAAATTTTATTCGGAAATTTTAGTAATTTTAGCTTCTGTAAAGATAGTAAAGCTTGCGCTTACTAAATGTGTAAATAATTCATTTGAAATTTGCGTATGACGTGAGGGATCTATACACCGTGTCAACAGACTTGAAGTCTAGTAATCAATACTTTCAAGGCATTCCGACACTTACAATGAGAACTATTATTCAGTTCATACAGGGTTATAGCAGTTTTATTTTTACATTTACTGGACTATAACGGTATATAGTGCTCTATAAAAAGATACAGTATATAATTAAATAATAATAACCTGTAAGTAAATTTGAATAAAATATTCATCGACTGTATAATCCATTCTATCTCACATTAATTTAATTATAGTGTAATAAAGCTATATATCATTAGACGTTCATAAAAATTAACTTAAAAGTTTGACGGACTAATGATTGAAATATTTGTTTGAATAAGTATATTAAAAATACGTTTAAAAACATAAATAAAAATTATAATAGATCATTCTATATAAAAATTTAAATAAATCGGTTAAAAAGCAGATACTAAATGAAGCTTTCAATAGGTCAAAATATGAAAATCTTCCCGTATATACGTTTCCGAGACATCCAACTGCAGCGCGCGAGCCACAGGGAGAAAAAGAGAAGGAGAGAGAAAGAGAGCCGGCGCACGAATTTATTGCCAGTGGCACGGTTATTTATATCAGGCCGCGAGTCCAATCCAGTTAAGTCAGTCATCATCCTTGAGGACAAACCGAAACTACGCTCCCGGCTTCATTTGCGCGGTAATGGGTTGGAGGAGGCAGGCAAGCGGCGGGTGGTGGGACGCGCGCGATGCTTAAAAATAAAAATTGCACCGTGAAAGTAAGCCGAGGAGGCTCTGCTCTGCTCGCGATATTGCGTTTTCACGCGCGCGCACGCGGAGGAGGTGTTTTTTACACACCCAAGCGCTGTGCAGATCGTCGCGCGAGTTTTCAAATTAAAATCCCGGGGTTATATAGCTCGCGTTGCGACATTTCATTGAAATTTTCTTCTTTCTCTTTTTCTTTTTTTTTATGTGCACAGACCGATTCGAACTTTTCTCACGCGTGAAATTGGAATGAGTATCAGAATATATATATCAGTTATGAGCTTCACTCGTGAGATTTTTGTAATTATATAGGATTTGGACATTACATTCAATAAAGTTTGATAAATGTAAAAAAAATGTTTTTACATTGGAATAAGAAAATGGAAATTCGGACGAACGAAACATCCGTTATACGCGCGGGGGACGCAATGAAAAAATAACGACAGCTGTTATATACTTGGACTTGAAAAATGAAAATATAAAACGAGAGATGCGCAGTGCAAATAAAAGCTCTGGTATGACAATAGAAAGCAATTGTATACATGTCCCCCCGAGCTTCTCTGTCTTTCTCTCTCGCAATTGCGACTGCGCCATTCTGATTGTTCTTTCTCGCAAGGTCTCATTGCCCCGTTGTCGCGTCGTCGTCGAAGCGACTGAAAGCACGAGTGGAGAGAAACAAAAATGAAAGTGCAGCTGGGCGCGGGGGAGAAGAAAATTTGAATGGAAAGAAGAAGCTGTAAAGGAAGCGATCTATTCATGTACAGTTGAATGAAAGAGAAATGTAACTTTAAAGATGGTTGTGTTATATGTGGGCTTTGAGGATGAAAAATATTTTTTTGGCGGGAATTTGACACAACTGTTATACCTGAATCTTTTTAATTGTGCCAAGGTTGAGCGTACGGCGGGATGCTTAAATCTTAATTTTTACGTGCACTTGCAGACATTAATTTTTAGTTTTGGTCAAAGAATGTTTAACTTGACAATTATTTTGCACAGCAATGTCTCGGTATAAAGTCTCTAAGAAGCGGTAAAATGAAACTTTCTAACAAATATGTTAAAAAGAAAATAAAAATTAGCCATTTCTTCAAGAATGCAGTTACACATTGTCGTTTGAAACATTTTTTTACACATCACTCTTTAGTGTGTAGCTCCAGTTTCGAAAACCCGATATATCCCATAGTAGCGCTCGCAAACGAAACCTTTTAACTATGAAAAAAGTTTAGCATTCTAGCGCTCGTTAACCATAATTAACCAATAAAAATTTTTATGAAAAAAAGCATTGAGCAAACAAAGATTGGTTTAGCAGCCATAACCATACGCTATCTCATTAAGATAAGCCTGCTGCTGCGCCTTAAATGCACCGCGACGCGACACTCGACTGATACATTTTTCATGAAATCAGAATGTGTACAGGAATAAGGCTCTTTCATTCTTGTAAAATTAGATTCTGAATTCAACAAATGCATCGTCGCGTGGGGTAGAAAGGAAAGGGAAAAAGGAATCGGAGCTGGAGTGACACATGTGCAGTGCGCAGCTGCGCGCATCGCACTGCTCTAAATTTGCCATATTTATTCAACTTTATTGCGCGAATACGTAAAAAAGGTTTATACTGCAGTGCAAACTCGCGTGTATGTACATACTTGTAAACTTTTTGCCTATAGTGCGTCGCAGGACGTTTCGCGCACTTTATTTTCTAGTCCTTGAGCCACATGTACATTACTCCCTTTTTCACCTCTCTCTCTCGCATGTTCTCTCCGCCTTACCTTCCTTTATTTATTTTGAATTATGTAAGCTCGAACGAGTTATTTGTGTGCGCACACGGACTGTTTTCCTGTGATGTGTATACCTATCGCAAATGCGACGATGTGCGAATGGCTTTCGAGAGAATATTAGAGTTGCTCGTAGGTCGATAGTTTGGTTCGGCTGCCGCGGTACTCTTCTTTTTCCGTTTTGTTAGGTATATAGCCTAACCGCTGGTGAATTTATTTATAAGGTCTTTTATTGATGCACTGTGGGATGAGCGAGAGGGATTCGAGCCAAAATTTTGAAATTCACCGACCGGTGCTGCGCGTCTTTCAAAATATATATTCGAGGCGAAAGTCAAATTTTGTGTTTTGAAATGTATTTTGAATTGTTACTCAACCGCGCGAATTTGAGCTATATATGTATTTTAATTTCTTTTTACTTGCGATGGAATACGGAATTTGTGATTGAGATTTTATAGGAACACACAAATAGCTACATTTTTTTAGGATTTTTCAAGCGTTACATTTAACTATTGTTTTATTTTTAAAACGTTATAATGAAATTATCATAACGATTTGTATTTCTGTTATATATTTTTCATTGATGAATTTAGAAATAATATTTCCTATAGAAATTTAAATTTATAACTGTGTCTAACTAATAATTACCTAGTTAAATAATAGTATTATATACATAATTTAATATATGAATATTATTGTTTCAATTTAAAGATCTTCATTAAAGTAAATTGTGAATTCTCGCCTAAAAATAATGTTTCCATTCATCAACAGAAGCTAGTCGTCTATTTACTACGACCTATTTATAAACGGTGAATAAAAGAAAATGAAGAAAAACGCGGAAAAATATTTTTAAAAATAACAAAATACGTTATTTGACATAAAAATAGACGAGTGTAAGATACAACAAAATGATCGTGAAGAAGAGGCAATTCTCGTGCAGTTTGCCAGAAGCAGTATCATATTACCGATGAACTTGAATAACCCACGCTGAAAATTCCGCCAACAAATCTGTTGCTGCCGTGTGTTGAGCTTCCTTCTGGGTTTGCAAAAAAAATATCCGTACGCAATATCATACCGATATTTTTCACGTGTAACCGTTTAATTATTTTTTGTTGTATAATATGTATAGTAATTTATTTATTTTATACAATACGTATTATATATTGTGTATACATTGCTTTAATGAAATATTAATTCTCACTGCATAGTTTGCCAAAAACAAAGTAATAATGCTTAATATTCACATAATTAAAGTTTGCAAGAGTATTTATGGAATTTTCAATTAATACTTGTAAAGCACTTTTGCATTCCACAAGAAATTCCATAGAAAGTTGAAGAGAGTTTCATAGCCATATTTTAGATTACAAAGTGCAACATCAAAGGTATATTATACTTCAAAATAATACAAGTTAAGATCCTCTGACTAAATTTAAAAAAAAAAGTTAATTCAAATATTTATATCAATTTGTAATTCAATTACAAAAATTGATACAATAAAGTTTTGACATGATTAAAAAAAAATAATAAAGGCAGCAAATCTGATTGTAAGTAAAACATGCATGAAACGACGACTAAAAACCGTTCGAACGATATAAGAATCAATATTGCCCAGGCAATTTCGTTTAAATATTACAAAACATTCCCTATAATTCGAATAAGCCCATTACAAGTAAGCTGTTGTTGACTCGATCGGAACCTGACAATTTGCTTTACATTCGTTTCTCTCGGTGCGTTGGCTACATTCGCATCGCACAAGGCGCGCAACGCTACCGCGACTTTTTTTTCAGCTTCCGGTTGTGCGCGCGGCGGTACACAAGCCACTGCTCGGCATATAGCGGCGGCTGCTGCTGCAGAGAGGCCCACACGGGCGAGTTTCTTTTCAGAGAGCTAATTGGACGGCCAATTATTTATTGCGCCTCTCATGCTTCGCCTCGCCTTTATGCCGCCCGAGCTTACATATCAAATTACTTAATTATTATTGAATTATTGAATTGTTAAGCAATTGTGCCAGTACACCTTATAATACAGCGGCTGCTCCTGTGCGCGCAGAGTTTTTCCTCTCTCTCTCTCTCTCTCTCTCTCGGTATATACGAAGAAAACTTGGGGGTCCATTGAATGTATCAGTGGGCTTGTGAAATAGTTCGTCATTTTTGCGTGTACAAGTAATACTAGCAAGCTGTGAACATAGGAGCAGGTGTAAGATGCGAATCAACAGGTGTTAGTTGTATAAGGTAAAAAAGAATGGGGGTCTTGTCAAGTTCAATCGCTGTAAAAAAAAAAACACATTAAGTTCATAGAACGTGAAGTTCAGCTACGCTTACTACTTTTCATTTGGGCGAACCAATTATCTACTTAGAACGACTTAACGGTTGCTTGCAAGTAATCTATTTTCCGTGCCGTTAACCACAAAGTTTCTTTTACTGTATAATTGCCGATACTACGAAGGCACAATACTTTTCGTAGCTTTGGCTCTCTGAAAAAAGTACATTGACATTGAATAAAGGAACTTGAAAGTCTGCGCGCGAAAATTATGCAAATAAACAAAATATTTATTTAAGCGTTACATTTAATATTTATTTTGTCGTGAAAGAGCCAATATAGTTTTAGCTTCCTGTCACGCTTTTTGAATATCGCTTAAATTTTATCACAGAGCAAAAGTATGAATTAGCGTTTAATCCGTCATCCTCTCTCATATATTTGAATAAAAAAAGGAAACGATCTTACTCCAATAAAGGAGTGTAAAACAAGTTTATTTTTTGAAAGCTATTGCAGAAATTGAAAAATGGAGGAAAGTCATTTCGCATCTACCGTTTTATTGCAAGCTTATATATAGTCCTTGAACTGTCGACAGGAAACGTATAGAACTGGATAATTTAAAATTTCGAGCCTTGAAAATTTATACTATCGATTGATTATGTCGACATTGAGTAAAAAGTGTTATTTGAACAACATTCACTAAGAAAAATTAATTATGGTGAGCAATAATTGATGTTAGCGAGTCTACGCTGTATTAACTGTTAAATTAAAACTTTCAATATGTATTCGTTATTTCTTTTTTTAACAATTATTCGAGTTGCTTGCTAGAAACCCATTCATTTTATTCAATATCAACTGTGCTGCATTAAAAGCGTCAAAACAGTTCAAATTTCGTGAAATCATCCACCGTAAAAAAAAAAAGTTAACAAAATATATCAGTTTACATTGTTCCAAAAATTTGTTTATCCAATATCCAACTATTTCCAATCCTACGGCCACATTTATCCAATAATCCAGAAAACAAAAC
Organism: Megastigmus stigmatizans; assembly: GCA_900490015.1. Classification (NCBI taxonomy): domain Eukaryota; kingdom Metazoa; phylum Arthropoda; class Insecta; order Hymenoptera; family Megastigmidae; genus Megastigmus; species Megastigmus stigmatizans. The sequence continues at coordinate 413 of UELV01005251.1, read as the reverse complement.
CTATTCTCAAACAGACACACCGTCAATCTCGCTTTCAGACTGTGTTGGCAGCTCTCAAAAGCGTGCACGAATATCGCCGTGTTTCTAGAAAGTAAAAACGCCCAATTTTCGCTTCGCACGCTCTCTCGGCATATTGCCTCGTCGAGTCTCTCTCAACTTCCACACACATAGTCGTACACACACACAGAGATACAGACAGACAGACACACATGCGTGTACGCGTATCCCGAACGGTCGTCATCCGCGGGCGAACGGCCCGGAAGTTCGCTCGGAGCCTTATTGAGCGCATCCAGGCTAGTATTACGTGCATCCGGAGGGGCACGGCTGCACGACGCCGCCGCTGCTTCATGGCGAAAAAGAGAGGAAAGTCGTCGTCATCGTCGCGCGGCGGTGGCGGCGGCATACATATATAT
>UELV01005247.1:0-14109 GCA_900490015.1 Megastigmus stigmatizans | reverse complement strand
CATATATATAGATATACATGGTAATGCAAATCAAGATGGCGTCTCCCATACACGTAGGTAAGAGTAGAAAACTTTTATTTTTTTCGTTGAATTTCGAAAAAAACGCTCTGTTACGATCTCAGAAATGATGTAAACATTATGTCATTGCAGTTTCATAAAATTCCATGCAGGATTCTCGGAGATTTTTTTCCTCGAAAATTTCGATATATATATTTTGTTCAATACGAAATTACGGACACTACCGGTAAGATAGGAATCTTTCCGAGGGTCGCACATCCCCTTAAGTTGGACCTTTTTTTCTAAATCGAAGAATTTTTCTTTGTTTAAAAATATCGTATTCGATCAGTAAAATTGTTACTTTGGTAAAGTACGTATCATACCCTCTGAAAAAAATTTATGTTTTTTTTTTATAATTTTAGTACATTTCATGTGAATGCATTTCATTCAAAAGATCCAATCGCCCCATCTCGGGATATAGTTCGAAACCGTCTTATCTCGGAATCTAATGTAAAACTTCCCGATCTCAGAATCTAGTTCGAAACTGCTCTATAGCGGCAACTTAATCTTTTTGCTCAAATTTAAGTTTAGTAGTACTGAACAAATTCTGTTATACGGCAATTCATGAAAGTTATTTGTAAATACACTTAAGAAACAACAAAAATCAATTAAACGGTTGCGGTCCACTTTGGCAGAATTTGTTCAGGACTACCAACTTAAATTTAATCATAAAGATTAAATTCTCGGGACAGGGCAGTTTTGAATTAGATTCCTAGATCGAGCATTTTCTAATTAGATTCCTAGATCGGGCATTTTCTAATTAGATTCCGAGATAGGGCAGTTTTGAATTAAATTTCGGGATAGGGCGATTCTGCATCGGGGGGACGCGATAATCTATACTCTACAGACCAAAAAACATACATAATACATGGTTGAAGCGCGTTAGGGTCAATATACAAAGAACCTTTATCGAACGACTATTTTAAAAAGAGTTCGTTTATCATCCGGGACTCGACACGACACCACGGTCCTACTCGACAACAACAAAAGCAAATCCCCAAGCTCCACGCGATTCGCCCACACAGTCAGGCACACGCACACACAGCTCTCGATCTCGTCGGCCCTATCAGTGTACAGTGTTGCGGCAGTGCAACCGCCGCCCCCCTTTCTCTCGGCTCCTCTCACTCTCGGCCTCTGCTCTGTTCAATCATCCTCGCCGCCTCGCGACCCCGGCATCAACACCAGCAGCAGCAGCGACGACGGAGGGTCCCCCGCTCGCCGGAAGCGCCATGGCCATCTCCACGTCCTCGGTCCCCATCGCCACCTCGACCCCCGTGAGCGCACCCGCGGGCCCGGTGAGCCCGCCCCCGCTCCAGAGCAACGCCGAGACCGGCCAGACCGGCGGGACCGGCGGGACCAGCACCAAGGCCAGCAACCAGTACCCGGCGGTCCTCAAGGGCAGCACCGGCAGAAGCACCGCCGCCTCGCCGCCCAACCCGAACCTGGTGCCCTCGGGCAAGGTGCCGCCACCGGTGCCTCCGCGCGGCAGCATCTCCGCCAGGGGCAAGCCCGACGGCCCGACCACCGGCCGAGGTGATGAGCTGGGTGCTGCACGACCCAAGGAGGCCGCCGCCGCCTCGGCGCGCTACTTGCATGGACCGCGCCCGCAACCCGCCGCGACTCCCGCCGCGACTCTCGCCCCGACCCGCCCGCGCCACCCGACCCCCGCCCCGAGGCAGCCGGCCCCGCCGCCTCGGCCCGCGCCCCTCACCCGGGCCTACCTCGGCCCCGGCCAGGCGGGCCTACCCTCGCGAAGCGCCCACCGCAGGAGCACCGAGTACGTGCAGTACGGGAGGCTGCAGCCGCCGCGGATGCCGGCCCCGGACGAGGACGACGAGTTCGTCAGCGTCGAGCGGCTCGGCGACGAGTTCGTCATCAAGACCAGTCCCTACCCCTTCCGGCCCGAGAGGGGCCGCCGCTCCTGCTCCGACCTGTCCCAGCTCTCCGTCGCCTCAGCGGCCACCTCGGCCAAACACCGCGACAACGACGACGACGACGGCTACACGCCCTCCATCCACATGCCCAAGTTCACGTACTTCATCAATCCGGCGGCCAATCCCGAGCTCATGAACTGGAAGCTCTCGCGCAAGGACAAGAAGCACTCGGAGACCTACTCGGAGAGGATGCGCAAGCTCCAGGAGGAGCAGACGACGAGGCAGCCCGTGCCGAGGAGGCCAGAGGAAACCACGGCGCCGGAGCCAGCGGCCAAAGCCAAGAGTCAAGGCCATCCGCTGCTCAGGATGATCCACGTGCGGTACTCCCAGAGGAGGAGGCTCGCTCCTCTGCCGGCGCTCAGGAAACGACTGGCCGAAGGGACCTCGTGGCTCAAGGTCGATCGAGGAGGAGGACCAACAGCGGACGGTGACGGAGTAGCCGATCAGCAGCAGCCTCGCGTAAACGTCGATTTCGCGGATGCCCCAACGGACGGGAAAAGTACGCGCAAGTTTTTGGGCCACGCCTATCCGGAATGGGCCACATCGCGGAGGATGTTCCTAGGTCTCGAGGCCTCCGTACCGAACGTGCGCAAATCCGCGAAAGACAGACAGCCGGAGACGTTTAGCTCGTCCTTGTCCGACCAGCAGTACAGGGATTACTTGGACGAGCAGTCGGGGATGCGAAAGAGTCGCGGCGTCCTGCAGCGGAATCCCTCCTTTTTGCATGGCTACGCGAGCAGCAAGTGATGTGACCTCGTTATAGGCGTTGCTCTTATAACTCTGCCCTGACCGCCTGCGAACCGACTACTTATTCTCGTATTATTTCTATTACGATATTATATGTCCTTTTTGGTTTTGTTTTTTTTCCCTTCTCTTTTTCGTTTGTTTTTTATATATATCACTCGCGCTGCCACCACACGCACTTCTGCACATACCGGAAACGTGGCGAGTGATTGCAATTAAAGCCAAAGGACTGCTTTGATTTGTTTTTCCTCCCCTTTTTTTCGTTTGGTTCCGGGAATCGCGAATGAACGGTTTGCAAAGCTTTCCCCCTTTCTTCGCATAATGTGAAATTTCCCTTTTTGATGTTTATATACAAACGCATTATCAGCTTTTTCAATGTTGTCTACTCTTTTTTATCGTTTGTTTTTCTTTGCGATTTGACGGTTGACAGTCTGTTTTTTCCCCCCCTTTTTTTTTCTTTTTGTTTGCTTGTGAACGATGATTGTACTTGTTTGCGTTTTGACGTTTCTATTGTTTTCGTTTGGTTTGCAAGATAACAAACTGGTGTACGTTCTTTTTTTTTCTTTCTCGGGTAGTGAACGCGGGCGAATCAAGTGCGTCGAAGTTACGACAACGTACTTTTAGATACTATTACAGCAATTATATACTCATTTATACCTCACTCTACTTTCTTATCATTGCAATAGACTATAGACGAGTAAATAGTGTCTCGAACAATCTTAACTTGAAATTGATAATTGTGCGAGCTTGTTTGTATAAAATCTTATGAGGTAGCAATATTGTTACTTATGTACAAATTGTTAACTTATCAAGGATTTTAAGTTTGTACTTATGATTAGTGATACTTTCTCTAAAGTTGTATCGAACGAAAATTTAAAAAATGTACAAGCGTACAAATATGTATAAAATACTTTTTATCGATATTTTTGAACTTTCATTCTGTTATATATGTAGCAATCCTTTGAACGTAAGATGAAAAGAGAGGAGTCGTCAAGATAAAATATTTCTTATTTTTTTTACAGAAAGCATATATAATATAATAATAATTCACGTAGTTTTGATTGAAAAGCTCCTTTTATCTCATTTTCTATTCCTCGCTTTGCTAGAAATGCTGTGTGAGCTTATATTTGCGCTAAAAGTACATCGTTTAGGGAAGCGATAATTATTATATTCATTTTTTCATTTAGTTACATTATTTTCAATTATTTTTTATATCTATATTAATTTTTAAGCTTCTTCCGATACCGTAGCAAGATTTATATAAAAAATATTATTTTCTCATCAGTGAGACTGACGCAATTGAAGAGCTGATATATACAAATAATGCGTGTCGTTATATCGATATGATCAAATCCTTTTTCCCGTTGATATGTGTATGTATATACTTAGTAGAAATAGTCAAGTAATTATCATAATAATTACACTGAGCTCTTCAATTATTTTTCCAGCCGCAAAGTAACCCATTTTCAATCATCGATGTCTGTTAATAACATAATTCAACGTTGATTTTCTTTTCAGGTAACCCTCCTCAATACAAACTCTTTAGAGCATGCGATTAATATATATATATATATATTATATATATATATCATTGCAATAGGCAATAATCTGTTAGTCTACTTTCATTGTTTCTCTTAACCTTAATAATATTCTGTATAAAATTGAATGGATAAATCATTCATCAAAAAGAGTAATCTGCATTGTATGTATAACATCTATAGAGAAAGAAAGCTCGGACTCTATTTTATCGCTTGACCGTCACAATGTTTGACGGGAGATTACACTTTTTGACAGAAAAAGTAGGTTACATAGATTTTTCCATAACTGTTTTATTTATCTTAGTTTGATCTATATAGTGTTGCATTTAATCATGACGACTAAAGAATACCAATATTCTCGGGTTTTGAAGTTTGCTCAGCAGCAACGTCATGCTTAGGTGTACGATTTGGTCGTAGGCTACATTCCTGATTGAAAATGGGTGAATTCGCAGTCTTGGTTGATGTTACCCCCCTTTGAATGCCTTCTTATTCTCTCTCTCTCTCTCTCTCTCTCTTTGTCTCTTGCTCCATCTACTCTTTTGTACTTTCTCTCTCTCTCTCTCACTCTCTCTCTCAGAGTCTGTCTGTCTCTTTCTCTGCGTTTGTCTCCCTATATTTCTCTATGGTCTATCCGTCTCCTATAACATGACGCACCAACCTCCTGCTCTCTGTTTGGCTTTGTTCTGTACCTATATATATATATACACATGCATATATAGTTACGCGATAAAGCGCTCCTCTGCGATTCGCGATCTCTGACAGCTAAATTGAAGCTAGCGAGCGAGAGTGTGTATGAGAGAGAGAGAGAGAAAGAGAGGGAGACAGCAGCTAAGACGGTGCTAACGGTAGATTGCGCTTTCTCCGTAGGTGGCACCCTTCCTTCTACCTGCTCCACCCCGCCCCCGCCCTTTGACGACGCAGTGCGCTCCAACGACCATACGCTGGCCTACGGGGGCCATCATCCGCAGCAGCAGCAGCACCACCACCATCAACATCACCACCATCATCAGCAACAGCAGCCGCAACCGGGCAGTACTAGTCCCTCGATATTGACCAGCAGCCTGGCGGGTTCGCACGTCGGCCGTAACAAGGTCGTGCACCACGTCACCCTCTCCAAGAACAGCTACCACGACACCGTCAGGTATGTACATATGTATATATGTGTGTGTATACCACCCACGCGCTGAGCCGCGTCAGCCTCTAATTGACTATGCTTCGATTCGGCCGCCACCGCCGATGTCGTCTCCCCATCGATCGCGGCTCCATTTCCTTAACTATTTATGTCGTATGCGGCTTTAGACTCTGCCGATTCTCGACGAATCTCTACCTTTATGCACGTCCTGGGCATAGGCTTTGCTTTAATTTAGATTTTCCATCGGCCTTTTGCCAGATCCAAAGCGAGTATTGCTGTAACTCGAGATATAAAATTCAGAGGATTAACCATGTGAGTAACTGCGTTAGAAAGTCTATTCGAGGTAGTTGTAAACTTCGTTATAGACATCTTGTTTATATAGCCTTCTATTTACCGCAGTGATGCCTGTACGTAACTGCTATTTCATGCAGATTGCGACGTTGAATTCATTAGAGCCGTAATGGAAAGCTACACAGACACGGCGTGTAGCTATACGTAACCCGATCAATGTGTACATGTAAAAATTTACTTCTGAGGGTGAAAGTGTACAAGTTTCTATTTGGGTATTGTTGTTTAATTTAGCTCATAGGTACCGCAAATTTTAAACTATATCCCCGGCGAAATCAGAATATACTGAAGTCTTTAGAGGAAAAAGTACAAAACCTGCATCATCACTTACAGCATAAAAAATGTTAAATTTAAAAAAACTGAACTTCTTTACATGGTGGGAAAGTTAAATAAAAATTGTTTGAAAATCGGGTCTGTATGTACTTGTCTGTTTCTACTTACATGTATTAAGTATAGGAAACAAATCTTTTCGGCGTTTTTCTTTTTAAACATTTTCTGACAAGCAAAGGGGCTATTTTTTGTTTAAATAAATGTCTTTTTATATTCTAAATGATGGTACAAGTCTCGTACTTTTCCCTTGTAATATCAATAGGGGCCAGTGTCGGGATCCTCCTTCACACTCAGTTTAAATCTTTGATTGGAAACATTTTAACCCTTAACTGACACACGTCAAAATAATAACATAAATGTCACATGGGGTATTTCAGACCCCAGTGGGCAAAAATGTTTATAACTTTTTTATTTATTAATATTTTCATTTGCAATTTTTTTTTACAAGTACCTTAAGGTCTCTACTAAAGGGTGTTTTAGTTCATAAGATCCAAAATTATTGTTTAGATATTGAAAAAAATCGAAATTTGTCTAAACACTGAAAATCTATCCCTTTTACTAAAAAATTCATAAATTTTTGAAATTTGAATATTTTCCGATGAAATTTTAATCGCTAACTCGTGAAACTATAACCTTTAGGATAAAATTAGTTTTAAATACCAATTTTTCAAAAAAGATATTTATTTGAAAAAAAAACTGATGAAAAAAGGATGAAATAAATGAAACAAGCATGCTGGTTATTTATGGCACCACAAAGCAAACAGTGGCGCGTAACTTTGAAAAAAATTTCGGTCAAAAACACTCTGGGGTCTTTCGGACCCCCAGTGTCATTTAAGGGTTAAATATTTGTGGCTTATTCAATTGAAACGGTTTATTAAAATGAATTTTTGCATAAATGAACGCTCAAATATTAAAAGCCCGAAAATTTTCAATCTATATCTAATTTACTCGTCTCACAAGGATATGCAACTAAATGGTATTTTAAAAAATTATTTCCAAAATACAACTTCATAATTTTTGATGATCCTCTAAATTATTATACTTTAAAAATTTATTTTTGACAAAGCAATACGTTTTATCTCCGTAAGTTAATTTGCATGTTTCAACATTGAGACTGTTTAAGATCTCACGTGGAGGGGGGATGCAGTAGCGTCCTCCCTCCTCCGACTGTTTGGTCTATTTTTCTGTTCCAATTAATTTAAAAAACGATGAGTCACATAAGTCCCATATTGCATAGAATGTTTAAAAACATCGAATATTATGCCGACCGAGTCTGAATATTATTCAAAATAATAAATATTAAGTTATAACCAAGCTAGATATAATCATGATTTTGAGGTTAATTTTCAAGTCCTATACACCTCTTTCTAGTTCCAATTAATTGAAAAAACGACAAATCAGAACAATTTCACGTAGCACAGTTCGATTTAGTATATAGAATACTACACCGCTCAAGACCAAACATTAAATTTCATTGTAAATCGAAAAAGATATCAGTAAAAGAAAAAGCACGTCTTCCTGGTAGAGATTTTAAGGAGTTTCTAACCAGTTTTAAGCCAGTTTTTTTTAATATAAGGAATGATGTAAATGTTTTATAAACAAATAATTTGTTTCTTATTCTGATTACATTAATATAATCTGATAAAAAAGTTAACAAAACTTTGCAAAATTCACGGAAATGTATAGTGATTTATTTTGCAATCATTACTATCCTTCAAGAGTATAGGTACTTCAATTATGATAGAAAATATTGTTTTCCGCACTCCGCACTCCGCGATTAGTGCAGTATTTTTTCTTTAATAATTGAAGAAGAAGCGTTTGTTATGACTCTGTGACGATCGATTGCACGATATATCTTTTCGGACTTTCCTGATGTATACTTATCATTTTTTGATAGGTACAAAAAGCTCAAATTAGTAATACTATTATTTTATCTTACCAATTTTTCCAAGCACAATGCCCAGGTCATATAAATATTCCGAGACAGTTTCTGTTTTCCTCCAAGTCTGGCGCGTCCAGTACCAAAACTGCATCCTACTTGAAAATTTCCCGAATGATGAAAAGTATGTTGCACCCTCTCTGTCCCTTAACAGCATATCGGACGTGCACTTGGAGAGCAGCTGCAGCGGCGGCAGCGGCAGCGGCAGCGGCGACGGCCGCCAGTCCAAGTCCTCGCTGAGCGTCGAGAGCGGCAGCAGTAGCCGTGGGGGCGGACTGACCTGGACACCACCAGCGGGCAGCGCCGAGGGCTCGACGCCCACCTGGACCGAGGGCACCCCATCCTTCACCGAGAGCTCCAGCAGCGGCGACATAGGTAAGTGCCTCTATGCGCTACACCTTTACTACGCCACTACAACCTGAAGAGAGAGCGAGAGAGAGAGAATATTCCTTATATATATATATATATTGGCCAGGCACGACAATTGTATACGCCTAAACATATGTATATACATATATATAATATATATTAAAGAAAGGCTGCGCAGCGCGACTGAAGCTTGCCGGTGATACACGTGTATATAGAGAAAACCAATATCTCCATCGATCGTTGCGCATACCCAGTGAATCCGATCTGAGGAACTGAACAAGTGCAACGCAACGACGACACACGCTACACATCCTTGTATCTTCTTCCTCCGGGTGTGTGTGCTCTCTTCGGCTCGTTGTTGTTTCCTCGGTTATTAATTGAGGCGCAAGACTTTTTGACTCTCGAATATTTCGAATTTTTCGACCAAATCAGCCAGGACTTAAGTGCGAATCGGGAACGCACATCGCTATAGTGTGTGTGTACGTACGACAACTGTTAATCAAAATGTATGCATACATTATGTAGATATATATATATAAATAATGTAGCAATCTTCAGCACAAGGTTAAACTGATCAAAGGAAATTGTATAGATTCAAGTTGACAATGGACTTTTTTTTTAGAAATGTTCAATTCTTGTGTTGATATTATTTTTTTTTAGTTTAGTTAAAATTACAATTGTTACATATATAAAAGTGCCTCACATAATCTTGTTACGTATTATGTTAATATAGATCACAATATCATCAATTCATCTGCGAATGTTATTGATATTGTTAACGAATTTGCGTTATATTGATAAAACTCATTGGATCATAGAGTCATGATTATTTCTGAAATTGATACTATGATTGTTTTAATAATGATCAAGGGGAGGGACCGGTAAAATCAAATCAATTCGATCTATTACTTTTCGGTCAGAGCATTTTCAAAAAGTTTCAAGCAGAACAAAACTAGTAGATATAAAATTAAAAATCAGAAAATATTAGCTTACTGAGTTTTTATTGCTATAATATAATATTGAAATATTTGTTTTATAAAAATGGCTTTTAATTTAAATACCGCAACCGATTTTCCCATAACGATACATAATCTGTACGGAATGTTTTTGATTAGTAATGTTGTTTCTACGCAGAAAATAATTGCAACTATAACAACGAATTATATACTTGTTCTAAAAAGATAACACATGTTTGCTTTTTAAAAAGTTTTATCGCCTTCTTCCCTTAAACAAACGTTGCGTCAATTGTTATATATCATTGTATAAATTAACGGTTAATTTGTAAAGATTTCTCTTTAATTTTAAGGCATCAGAGAATTGCAAGTGTGTAAAAAGTAATTATTTCTCCCGAATGAAAAAAAAAGGAAAAAAAAGTAGAAAAAGAAATTAGTAAATAAATGGATGATCTGAAAAGAGGCCCAATATTATCTCGTAGCCCTGTTTAGTCATCGAAGAAATAATATTGTGATGTGAAATACGTGTTATGCCTGCACTAGGGCATATATATTTTGACGTCGACAATAAAGCAGTATTGCGTATAACACAAAGAAAAAAGCCTATAACTCTATTCACTCTTCTTACTTAAGCTTTGACAAGTCGCATAGGATCGGCGAGCTTTGAGATAAGTTCCGCCTACTTTCTCTTTTTTATTATAATACTTCACACTTTCTCATCAAAATCTGTATGCCATATGTTCGTTCACCGCCTCTCATTCTCTCTACTGATACCACGTTTCACCTCTCACTTGTACAGGCACACGTAGAGCGCATAATCGTCCTACTTTTTTTTGGGAGAAAAATTTTTCTAAATATTTGTGCCAGAGGAACCAGTTTTCTCACTGTTCTCTCTTTTCTTATTTTAATAATCGTTACAAAACTTTTGGAAAAATTTTTCCACTTTTTTATTTACTTTTAACATATTTTTATACGAATTTCTGTACATTTCATGAAGCCTTGCCGCTGAGGCTCTGCGACGAATCTTTTTTTCACAAACTTTTGCTCTGTAATTGTCTTCTTTGCAGAGGTTCACCTTCTTCCAATTTTATTGCCTATAATTTCTGACTTTAAAATTTTATAAATATTTTTACTGCATATTTTCTGTTGTTTTATGTTGCGATACACTGATTAGAAAATAAATGAGATAAGAAACTTATCAACATGTACAAATTGCTACATTCTCTTATTTGTTTTTCTGGTTTTTTCTTGAGTGCTGCTACGCAATTTTCTTTTAAACTAATGCTTCAATAGTCGAAAGTGAATACTTACTCTGCTACAAAAGTCGAGTGATAAAACAGCTTATCGAATCTTTGCTGTAGTAGAGTCAAATTCACTGGTAAAACTAATTTTTTACTTAGGTTTAGAGCAATTAAAAAACAGGATAGCCTGCTTTAACAATTTCTATTTGAAAATGAAATAATTTGTTTGCCATGCTCCTGTTTACATGCAAAACAGTAAGATCTCCGCTTACAAGCTTTCCATCTTATCTCCAAAAAAGATTCCTCCTAGAGTTCGGGACTAAATGAAAAAAAAGGTCTTGCCGGATTATCCACTTACACGTGCATATATAGATTAGAAATCGCCCTGTACAACGCACAGATCAATTCTTATAATAAGCATAATCTCATCATTCTTTTCTCTTCTTATATACGCCACATTTCTGTCCTATATACAAGCATAAATATAAGATGGCGGTGCAACGAGACCACGATTACCTCATGCGAACGAATCTTTTGCAGGTTGTCCAACGACGCCGGTGCACGGGAGCCAGCGAACCGAAAACGGAAGTCGAATGGCGGCATCGGTCGAGGAAGCATTGGCCAGTCTCACCACGGAAATGGTAAGTTTCCCCCATTCAAAACTGCGCAGCCCTCCTCGTGACGTATTATAGCGAAAGGAACGGAGAACGCCGCTATATATATCTTTGGGTTTCTTCCTCCCTTTTCCTTGGCTCCCAGGACACATTTGACTATAGTCGCTTTGTTTTATTTGCACCTTGTGTGAACCTCGTTTTTTATGATTTCTTTTCTTATCCTCATACATCGTCATGTTGTGTATACTTTGTCGGAATTCCATATACCTTCTCGATCACCCCCAACACGTGCAATACCATTTATGGACTATATATAACACCTTAACACTATTAACAAGGACGACATTGTCTGCGTGTGTATTAAATGACGGAAACCCCTTGCGCCTCATTGCCTATGCCGTTGAATAATGTTGTACAATATTAGCATCAATAACAGCGAGAGAACGAGAAGAGGGATATATTCGTAATTGAAGTATCAAATATCTATATAGCTTCGATGATAAGTGATAATTATAAGTAAAAATACAACCTTTACATTGGTTAAAATTTTACACTGAAAACATCTCAGTAAATATTTCAGTCCCCTTTGATTGCCATATGCAATTTCAAACGTCACTGTAGCTCAAAGTTAACGCTCATTCCATCATTCATTATTTTTGAATTTATTTATTACCTATCTGAAGTTCATGTAGTGTAGAACACAAATTATTCTTAGTGTGGTAATAATTTCTTTTATTATTCGATCTTTTTTTATAAGTCCTAGATATGTGAGTGTGAATATATTTTAAAAATACGATTACAAAATTGAGGTTACCAATGCACATTATAATTACTTTATCAATGAAATATTAATGATTTTTCATTTGTAAAATATAATTATAGTGTACCGATTGAAGCACTGATTGATTGTTGAAGCACATTCTTAAAATGTTTTTGACAAATATCACTTGCAATCAAATTTGAAACTGCCAAAATGCTGCTAGTTTAATGTTACATAAATACTTGTTTCCATTACTGTGTCATTTTTGTACACTTCTATTTTTTTTTCTTTTTAAATAGTTTGGGTAAACTAATCGTACCTATTTCCTTCAATTATAGACATGTTAACCTTTTTTTCCAGGCGATTTGGAGAGAACAGATCAATAAAGAAAATGAGCTCTGAAACAGTTAAATTGGAGTAGCTTTAAGCTTTTTAAAGGTTGTAATTTTACCCTATTTTATAGTTGTTGTTAAGCTTGTGTGATTTAAATTTATGCTTGCTCCTTTTTATTTACGTTACGAATATGTCGTTTCTTTCGTATAAGTACTATTATTAGCATTAGTAATGTTGTTGAAAAGTTGTAAGATAATTTTTATACCGAATCGGGGATTACCTTAATTTCTATTATATAGAATTTTAAAAGCAATAAGTACCTCTGTGTTAAAAGTATACGCAAATTGAAGAGAAAGTAACTTTCTATTTTAGATAATTTTAGAAATACGTATTTCTATAAGTAAACGCGGATTTATAATTTTCTGATCTAACTTTGAGGAAGTAAATTTGGTTAGTGTAGGCTTTGCATGACGAATAAGTTCGCTAGAGATTTCGGGCAGAACATGCACTAATCGATATTATCATGTTAAATATTTGATCACTCAAGAATATGTCAGATTATATGAGAAAGTAAATAATCCGTAAATCTCTTTTCAAACCGAGAGTCACTTTTTGTTTTCGTAATTTATTTGTAGACCGTATAAATTGTAAAGAGGTGTTAAAAGGATTAGATCCGCGGTAGATGTGAAATCTAAAGTCGACGTAATGTTTTAGTAGTCTAACAGTCACGTAGCGGTGTATTCGTGCCGAGTTGAGGGCCACGGCAACGCCTTGGCTTATTCTACATGTATTTTGACCTCGAATTTTTTGGATATCCTTCGTATGAAAACAAGCGGTTTTTTTTAATTGTTCATAAACAAATTTCTTAGAGCATTGATAAACACATGATTCCGGTTTTAAAATAATTATTAATTATAAATAGTTATACACATACTAGGCTGTGATAAAACTTGTATTGAAACTACTTATAAGTTATTGATTAATAAGTGTATTTTTACTACTTAATTTTCTTTTTTTTTTACTTTTTGTAATACTTTTTGATTCTCTATTATAAACGTTACTGCTTGTACTGTAAAGAAAATTTTATATCGAATCGAGTAAAACAATGTTCTTTAGATGGTCTATGTACAATCTCGCGAAATGGAAAAGCTCTAATATTTTGGGTATGCTATATTTATCGAAGAATTTGTACTTTTTAAATAGAGTGACATCATTCTAGAAATATTCTATAATAAATTCATTCAGTTTTAGAATCTTGGACTAAATACCTATAACTTAAAATTAGATACTTTATTTAAAAAAATTATTGTAATAAAAAATTTAATCAATAGAATGATTTTCATAAATGTAATGAAAAAAAAAATAATTAAATTCTCGAATGTCTAAATTGTAAATTTGAGTTAAATATACGGGATTCCTTAAAACAAATGGATCTCTTCCGCAAATCAAAGCACATGGCGTCCGTGGGCCACAATTCGGCTTGATAATAGAGCACCTCCGCGCGATCGCTGGATTATTATTGTGACGAAGATCTGAAAGACTTGTTTCCCCGATCAGGAAATTCTACAGCGAGATTGAAGACACCTCGGCGTTGCCTGCACGAGGCTCGTGTGGTGTGTGATGTGTGCAATCTCCGGCAAATCGTCTCGAGAAAGAAGAGACCGAAAAACGAAATTAAGTATGCACCCGTTAATCGTGAGAACGATTGAAAAAAAAAAAAACGCTTCCTCGTCGATCGAACACACGATTACTTCACCGATTTAAAGAGAAAAGAAATGAGTATTAAGCGAGAGGCTGACACGCCGCCACTTATATAT
>UELV01005245.1:0-13032 GCA_900490015.1 Megastigmus stigmatizans | reverse complement strand
TATATATATATATATATATATAATAGCTGTACAAGAGAAACGTGCATATACGTGTGTGACGGTAAATAACAAAGCCCCTTTTCTTGCATTTTTTTGCGATTTCAGATACAATAATTTATTTTGTTATTATCATCAGCTCTTTTCTCTCTTCATGAGTACGATATTCCGTTACATAATGAAGTAATAATGTCATTGAATACGAAGTACGAAATCTATGCTAGATATTCGCTATACCTTTTTTTTTCATTCACCACATACAAATCAAACGGTCGGCCATATACACTACCATCGATAGGTATAGGTATTAATTTCTTGTTTAGTATTTAAATTTTTTCCGTTAATTTTTGCCAGCAAAATTGTCGTGGTCTACGTCATCGTATGCTGATTCTTTTTTTTTTATTTATTTATTTTGTCCTATATGTTTTTTTTTCTTTGTTTACCGCTCGCCACTTCAAGTTTCACATGACTTAGATTGCTTCGTTTATAATGGAAAAAATTTTCGCGCTTTAGAAACGCCGCCGCAAGCATCAACAGGAAGACTATAGTTTCATTTGCGATTATTCATTACTCTCTCTCTCTTTCTCTCTCGCTCTATCATCCCTCTCTTTCTCTCCGTATTCCTTTCTCTCTTCAAACTCTTATTTATTACGACATGACAAAGACATTTACGCGAATGAAATCAATATACTTTTTTTCTTTTTACTTGTTTACTTTTTATTTTTACTTTTTTTTATTTCGTTATAGTCATAAACAGTGAATAGACAATGGAACCGGACAATGCGATCGGCTGCTCTGAAAATGTTTGGTTACTTTTTATTTCGGTGAGACTCGCTCGTGTCGGTCGATGTCCATAAAGACGCCACACAATGCAAAGAATGTAAAGTTTCTCTTTCTTATATAAACTCGAGAGAAGAATATTTTGTTTATATTCATTTTGTTTATTCTCATTTATTCTCGCCTATCCTCGTAAGAAAAATCTTGGCCCTTCGCGCGTTTCGAGCTATTGCGAGGGGACAAGACTTCATGTCGCTGCGATAAACTCGCTATTACTCACAAAATATATGACACCATCGTTTTGTTAATCTATATATGCCTATCCTTTTATTATTATTTTTTTTTAATATTTACCGAGAGATTCGCTAATCATTTTTTTTATCGCCTATAGGGGGCGTGCCTCGACCCACGAAGAAAAGTTATACAATAGTACGTATATTTTCCATTCTTATCGTATCTTCAGTATATTTATTTATTGGTTTACATCAGTCGAGTGATCTTGTATCTGTTAAGTTTTTTTTATCCCTTACATTTTACCTTAGTTACAACGTTTAATTACTTTTATCCCACTTTTTTTTTGTTTATTATTTATGTACATGCACACTCCGAATTCTAAATCTGCACAGCAAAATCATTACCTTCATTTTGTTCGAAATGTAACGCGTGATAGATTATATTAGCATAGATGCACGCTGTCATTACTTTGCCGGCTTTGTTTTTTATATTGTTTCTTTTTTTTTGCTTGTTAAGTAGCGTGTAAAAATTCATATCGAGCTTTATTCTTGCGTTAATTAGTTATACTGAAACGATAAGTAAAGAGGTGCAGATGTAGCGGACTTACAAAGATCAAGAAATGCTTAAGCTGTTTTTTTTTACTCTTTGGTTTTGACACGGAACTTCGTAAGTAGGCGAATGAAAAAGCGATTCAGCAGCGCTTTTCGCTTCTTATATTTGTTAAAAAATTCTGAAAACGAAGCTTGCGATGCAAAACTGATGCGAACGGGATTTGTGCGCGTCCGATCAGTCATTTAAGCGATTTTTTTTTGTTTATTTATTAGTGAAGTATTCGAGGCGCTGCATTGTTTTTTTTTTTTTGCATTTTATTACTTTTTCTTTTAAAAAAATTCATTCTCGTGGGCAAAAGGCATTCATAGAAACAGACTATTTTTTCACACTTAGAGAGAAAAGGGTCATTTTTTTGTGTATACTTAGACAGTTATTAAGTAGCGCTAAATTATCGGTAGAGAGTTTCATATAGAATTCGATATCGTGAATGACATGCATAAGATTTCTTTTTAAACTGCGAAACTAATATTCTTGGTTTTTATACTTCGAACTTTTTTTAACGACAAATCGAGTTTCGAAAATAAAGGAGAATCGTGTCGAAGAGAGAATTCGTTTAATTTTATCGTACAATTAGATTTTAATCAGTAGCGTCACTCCAAATTTATTATGCAAGATAAATGATTATTATTAGATTCTTTTTTATTACAACATCATAATTTATTTGCGTCTCTAGGCGATTTTCCTCGCTTGCAACCTTTGTTTTCTCTATATTTTGTTAAATACTAATTAAACACGCGGGATTGTCATCGACTCGTCAGATTCAGCGATTTAACATCTTTTTTTTTGTTACTTTTCTCGAAAGGTTTGAAATCGTTACAAAGATCGCGATCGATTGCTTTATAATTGTCTCCCGTCTCTGTGATCAAATGAAACGTTAATACTTTCAAACGTTTTTTAAGCTCCCTTCGTTGTTGTTTTTTTTTTATTATTTGTTTTGGTTTCAGCTCTGCCGTCGTGATCGAACCACCGCGATTCAAGCAATGTTCGAGAAATATACAAAGATTTGTAAGCCGTTAATTTTTTTACGTAGTATACAGTCAAATCGATAATTGGAAATTCTGTTTGAAATCTACAACGGCAGGTGTGAAAGTTTGAAAACTAATTTACAGTCGACATTATTATTATAACAAGTGAGAATAACAATACGCGATTCTGATTATTCGAAATAATTCATGTTTTTGAGATGTCCGTATATTATCCACATGCACGTTTTAATTAATTTTTTTTTCTCCGAGGCTTTTAAAGAACGTTTTCATTTGCTCGTTATGCAACAATATGTGTGCGTTACGCTACTTGAACTAAGAGAAATTGTTTTTACCGACGTCTATGATTATCTAAAACTTCATCGATCAAAGAATTTCCTTTATTTTTGTTCACTTTTTAGAGAAAAAAAAATCATGTATCTTGACAAACGCAGTCCTCCATTTCCATACATATTGACATACAGTCGAACGAACGGGGGATATAACACACATGTCAAGTATATCCGAGGAAATGTATCATTATTATTTTGTTTTCGTTATCACGGTACAGGATCATATCAAGAATAGTTTCTAATAACAATATTAAAAAACGTTATACGAGAAAATAGAGAGCGTCATCGATTGAGCTTGAGAAAGCAATTATTGTATGTCAAAAATGGAATGGTTTCTTTTTTTTTTTGTTGTTTGGGTTATTCGAAGTAATTAATGTACACCGAGAAAGACTTTTTTTTAGTGACATATTTTGCACACCGTTTCTTCATTATAATAATAACATTTATAAAATGCCGATGACGCTTGCGTTTAATGTGTCAAGTGTTTTTTTTTTCCTTTCATTTAATTTATTAATGATCAACAACATTCACCGTTATATTATATAATAAATCTTTTTCTCCATAAATTATAGGAAACGCGACGACGCGCGACCGTCGCGCTTCTTATTTCTCGAATAACAAAAGCCATTAACGCTATGTCGTTTACAGCATATAATATAACACGAGGTATTCTCTTTGTCTCATTTTCTAAGGTACTAATAACCTTTGCTCTGCTATTTTTTAGTTCTATTAATAATTATTCTCGTGTTGAGAGACTATTTTTATATTATAAAAAAGAAACAGGACGAATGAAATCGCAATTATAATTTATACGCTTCAACGAATTCGCGTAATAAGGCGTGGCATTTTTATATAACGACTGAATCTATGTTCAGATCAAAGCACCAGACCAATCGAGAGAAATCATTTTAATCGTACACGTATAGACTAGAATACGTTCAATAGTTAGACTATTCAAATAAAGTTCACGACTTTGCCCCTTTTCTTTTCCTTTTCCTTTAAAAAATATTTGTGCCGTCATTAATCATTTATATTTCTCTTCCCCCCTTTTCTTTTCTCTCGTTCCCCTTTTCCCAAGTATGCTTTCTTTTATCGACAAATTTATTTTACAAAACTTACAGTTAACACTTCTCTTACGTTTTTTTTCTTCTTCCGTTTCATACAAACGAAAAAAATTACATTCGCCTAAGACTAAAACAAAGACAAAGGTATAATACAGAGTTTGTACAATATTGTTGTAATAGCAATATACAGAATATCAACATATATAAACGTTTCAACGCAACTAATTTAAGAAACGAAAACAAGACGGAAATAAGTG
This sequence comes from Megastigmus stigmatizans, assembly GCA_900490015.1. NCBI lineage: Eukaryota > Metazoa > Arthropoda > Insecta > Hymenoptera > Megastigmidae > Megastigmus > Megastigmus stigmatizans. The sequence continues at coordinate 8,776 of UELV01005245.1, read as the reverse complement.
AGACGTGAGCCGCGAGCTCGGCGTCGCATTCATTTTCTCAAACATGTACCTAGGAACTTGTCAGGAGAATTCGAAAAATCAGCCACCTCAGTGTCGATAACGCGGCCGATTTCCACGGACTCCCTGTGTTTTGGTGCATCGCCAAGTGCAAATTGTCGCCAAGTAATCCCACGGACACGAGTCGTCGAATGTTGGTGTTTCAATCCTTTACAGTCGATCGCCGAGTACAAATTTACAACCGATTTTTTCTCGATCTTGTTTTGTTTTTGTTTCGCCAACAGTCTGTGGAATTACTTTTACAAGGACAAAAACGAGCCATGCTTGATATGAAGGAAGATAAAAAAACAACGCATCAACGTAAAGCTCGATAACCGCGAGGCATCGATATACAAAGGAGATGTTCGGTATTATATGGTGATTAAGCGTATACGAAAAACTTTGTCCCGGTAAATATCGTATATTGTTGCTGCCCCGGGGTTAATACGACAATAAAGGAAAACAATTAGCTCTGCTTTGTGCCAACTCTCCCGTACGATTCGCGTACAGAATGTCAAACGAGGAAAAAGGATCAGAGTCAACGCATATACATATAATATAATATATACATATACACGTGTAGCCGAATCTACATTAAGATTTCGTCTCCCTTCACAATTTTTATACATATATATATATAATATAATATTCGTTACGATAACAATAAGAATCGGAAAAAAGTATATTATAACCATGCTAAGGATATCTATAAATGCACCTAAACGGTTACGATCTCGAACTTTGGGTTTTTCTTTTGTTTTCATTTTGACCCTCCCCGCGCCTCATCTTCTCTATAATTCGTTAGAGATTAATCATCAGTTTTGTTTTGCTTTAAACATTACAGATCTAGAACTTATGTAAGGCGCTGTGGCCGCGCATGCACACGCACACACACACACATATACCTATACATATCCATATATATGTCATATATGTTCCGCCGAGTGTGTAGAAAAAACTTTGTAAACGTTACTTTCGATCGCGTGTTTACAACCGATCGTTCCGATATACAAACTACAGACTTTGTCGCGCGGGTAGAAGCTCGATCTTTGTTTTCTTTATTTTTGTTTTTATTGTTATCCAGACGACGAGTTCGCCGACCATCGAATGGCATATTCGTTGTTCAAAATCTGCCACATCTTGAACAGTTTTTACACCCGAGTTCTCGATCGGTAGCTTCCGCGCGAGATTTTTGAGGTAAGATCTTACGTAAGCTTATCACGTATAAAATTCTGGTAAGATCTTACTTATACGAATAATGAGCTTGGTACGTTTTTTATTTTTGTTGTCTTTTGCGTATGGAAAATTCGGGATGGATCTTCGATACAAAGTTTAGCTAAAATTTTCGTGTATATATAAAAGTGTAGCTAAAGCTTGACACATCTTACGATCTTACGTACAAAATTTGCGCGAAGCTCGTGTTTTTTCCATAGTAGGTGAATAATGCGGAAAGCGCGGAAAGCCTTGCAGGGTCGAGAACTCGGCGTTACCGTATCCCGCACCTAATAAGACATTAATATTATCCAAGATCTTTATACGTACGAAATTCAGTTTTAAGATCTCTCGAGTGTTGGATTCAACATTACAAGCTGGTTGAAAGATAAATCGGCTCGATCGTCGGCGTAACTCATCGTCCCGATTTGTCCGGCCACTCGTGTCTCTCTTTCATTCGATAACTGTACAATATATATTGGAAAGAAGTCACGGCGCTTAATCGTGGCACTCATTTATTTACAAAGGGAAGCCCAGTCGGGTCGGCTTCGCGACGTCGTCGAGCCGAGCCTGACTCTACCCACACATCCGCCACGCCGATTTTCGCAGCCTTCCGAGTTCAACGCACACCCCCAGCGACTGCACTCGTATCATATAGCAATAGTCCAGAATTGTATACACAGCCACGCAATCGTCCCAAAATGTGTGGGCTTCAGCCTCGCCTCGGCGACGTCCAGGTTTTTAGATGTCGTGATGACTAGTGTTAACGCGTCACACGTCATCTTGTCTTCGTCTTTGCCACAAAGTACGTCCCTGACCGCCCTGCTGCCGCCCTCAGGTTACCTTCTCAGGCTCGTTTCATGCTCCACACAACGACAGAGTTATTAGCTTTATATCTATTGTTATGGCCAACAAAAGGATTGCAATTTGGAATAAAGCGATGGCGGCGCAATGCAATATGCAAACCGGACCACTTTGGTATAGAAACTTAAGAGCCAATGGAATGGAGCGGCTGGTAGACACAGGCGAACAATCGGACAAAGCGGACAAAGTAAATTTTGCTGCTCCTTTCGAGCTGACGGATAATAAGCGAGAATATGGCTGTTGGGCCTCTGTCGTGGAGCAGGAAGCGGTTAAGTAGCCTAGAAAAGCAAAAAGGAAACCCGTGTGCGGCGAGCGTCCCCCTTGGCCCGTCGGGCCATCCCGAACTGTCAGACGGACGGATCGCTGCCGGGGGCGGAGCCCACCTTGCTGCCGTCGCCACCTGCACCGCTTCCGTCGCCGTCGGCACCCACGCCGTCTCCGCCCCGGTACGGCGAGCCGCCAGACCCGCGCGCCGACAGACCTCGGAAATCCAGGTTGTACTGGAAAAACAAAGCCACAGAGAGAACGGATCGTTAGTCGGATACTGCTGTAGAATTGCACCCTGTCGATCCCTCAGGATACTGGGATGCTTTTTTTTGTCTTTTTTTTTTGTTCGTTCTCGTGTTTTTTTTTTGCTGTGCCACACGTGGAAGACTCAATCTCGGAATGGCTCGGAGGAACTAATCGTGACTTATCTACGGCTTTTAATTGTATCATCGGTAGCTGGACGATTCACGATTGGTTCCTTTGCATCTTTCGTTATAGTGTCGAAAGTTCAGGTGGCCATCCTGAGATTGTTCAAAAAAACATTGGAGATGCTCAAAAAGTCAATTTGCTAATAAGGTGTTCTGTTATGGTTATTCTATTGTCTTAGGCGAACCAAGAGATACAGGTGCTACGATAGTATAAGCTACGTATTACTCTACTGCCGAGTTTTTTTTTTCTTTTTTTTTTCTTTTTCTTAAAACTCGAAAAAATCGATTCGAATTCATTATTCAAAATATGATTCACTGGTTGGCACAACAGAGTTTCCAAAGTAAGTCTTGAAAAAATGTCATTCATTAATTTTTGTAAAAATAGTAGGTTATTTCGATGAGGAATATTTCGTTTGCGTTGAAAGTTTTGATAGGCAGAATCTCTGAATTTATGCGAAATGCGGCGATACTGTATTCAATTATAAAATTTTTAATGCTTTGTTGCAGTGAAATACGTTTGTACAGGATTCCATGACGTTATTGAATTACAAAGCGTATGTATACCACAAAGAAATAAATTAGCCATTTTGTCAACCAGTGATAAAATCGTACATACAAAATGAAGCTGAAAAAATAATGTATGTTCACCTGCATCTTCAAATGCTAGAAAAACTTGGTAATAACACTGTTGCATTGTTATTAGTGAAATATAGGTTGATTAAAATATATTAATAGGTGTAAAAATACAAATCCAATAAGTGAAAAAGAAATTTCAAATAAAAAGAGATTGCAGTTAATTAACAGTTGCTATCTTACCCTCAAATCTTATCCAATTTTCTCGACAATATCAATCATCTCAGTGCAATAACGAAATGTAAAATCGATCATAAAACGCGTGCGTATTATAATTTTGATATTATCGAGACAAACCTTACAACGGATAATGTTGTTTGTTGTAAAAAATGCAGATGCTGAAATGTTAATCAACACGTGTTATACAAAAAATTAGCATCTATATACAAAATATAATACAATCCATTAGTTGTAAGCAAACAATGTAATAATAGGTAGCATCATAAACGCACATGTACACCCACAAAAAAAAAACAACTGTGCTGAATAAAAATCGAGCTGAAACTTGTAAGCTTTACCTAAATAAGTATGTTCTCTATCCCAAAAGAAGCCGAGGTGAATAAAAACCAAAAAAAAAAACATCAAAAAGTTCTTGTTCCCTCTGTATAAAAAATGGCGGTCCAAAAAGGGGAGAAAAGACAGTTAGTGGGTTCAAAAAGACAGCTTAAGAATGGAGAATCGTTGGCGGTTAAGCGGGAGAAAGAAAAGAAAGCGGCCGAACCTGTGCAAAATAACGAACGGAAGAAGAAATGTGAGGTAGAAGAAGAAGAAACGGCAGAAGTAGCAGAAGAACAAGAAGAAGAAGAAGTAGAAGTAGAAGAGATAGAAGAAGTGCGTGGCGTGCTTGTGATAGTGGCAAAGAAGTTCATTTGGCGGCCGAGTAGCATCAGAGCTCGGGGCCAAGTGTCATCTCGGCACACTCGACTGCCTCAGCTGATGGAACTGCTGCTGCTGCTGCTGCTGCTGCTGCTGTACGAGCTGTTGATGATTATTATTCGGCATGTGCGGCTGCTGCAGTTGCTGCTGCAGGTAGGGCAGATTATCGTTAGTCATCAGCGTCAGGTTGTTCGGCTCGGCTGGAAACATCGGTGCTGGGGATGGAGAGGAGGAGAAAGGGGACGAGGAGTAATCGCGCGCGAACCGCGGCAGGCTCTTATAGCAACATTGCTGTAGGATGGGATAATTGATCGGATCGCGATGGTGGTTCAATTGATTCATAAACTCGTGAAGTAGAGGCAGTGGGTATGGCAGTGGTGGCGGGGTTGGTTTAACGATGGTGTACAATTGTTCACGGGTGAGTGGATGCGGCTGTACGTAGGGCCTCGCCGAGGGCAACATTTGCGGACTAATCGGGTACAGGCAGTCCTCTTCACCCTGGCCTGGCGCCGATGTTGGACTCGCCTCCACGTACTGCGGCATGCTGACACTGTGCTGTATATATTGTGCGCAAAATATATGAGAAATCATAAAGAAACAACGAGTGTGTGGGTGTGTAATAATAGTGCAGCGATTGTATGTGTGTGTCCAAAAGAAAATTGCGCGAATAAAGACACACGAACATTAGCATCGTTATAACGGCGCTGCAACTGCGGAAGACGTGCGCGTCTTTCTTCTACTTTACCATAAATATCACTTGTGCATGTACCATACAGATGACAATCAGACGTCGATCTATACATATATCCGAGGAATAACAAGTTTATACGCATATCAACGACTATTGCCATCCATGAGGCACATTAAAACTGCGAGATAGTCGCGACGCTCGTTGGATTTGCCAACAACAAGGGCAATCGCCCACGTCTTCCGCGAGCGGCCGCGAATAATCCACTACATAGAACGTCCATTGTAATCTACGTCTACCATCGATAATAATAATAGCGTGACGTGTGTGCAGTGTAACGGGCCGGATGACAATCCCGTTGGACTCACCTTTGTGGCGCAGACGAAGCACGTAGTGACAACTTTAGATATGACGTTCATGAGATTTTTCGTTTCTTGTATGACATTGTCGACCTTGGTGAACGTCGCAGCCTTGCCGACCGTTGGATTTTTCACGGTGAACTGGAGCTGCTGTACGTAGGTTGGGACGCGATCGAGATTCTCCAGGAGTTCCTTTTTGTGTGGCCCACCCGGTACCTGCGACCCAATACAAACACGTGATACCACGGCTGCGGGATTTCGACCATCACGTCAAACCAACGCATTCGATCCAAGCTTTCCGACAGTTTTTCATTGTCCGACAAAATTTTTTTTTTTTTTTTTTTTTTAAGGTTACCATTACATTATAGAATTGATAGTATTTAATAATGATATTGTTATATAGAAATTTCCTGTTTTTACAGAAATAGTCAGTGAGTTATGCATTACGACGGTCAGGTTTTGTTTATGTCAAGCAGCAGGACTTTACGTATAAATTCGCAAAAGCTCGAATAATGCATTTGTTTGACGATGCTATTGATTGTATAACGCGTCTGCAATTGCTTGAAACTCCGTAGTATATGAATATATATATGCTACTGTCGTCTAAGCTCTGCGATCGGTATATTTATAAACGAATCTTGTGTAATATACTAAATTGAGCATACGTGCAGACGACTATTCCATCGCCGCATGCGCTACTCTGATTTTGAACAAGAGAGCCTCAGCTCCGTATAGGCTTTACGGTTTATATGTATACAGCAATGCGATGGAAAGTTGTCTGCATGTAGGCGTCGATGTTTTATAATATGTATCATCTAGGTAAAGTCCTAATTCAACACAAGGCATAATAAAAGTTAAAAATAAATAGAAGTATAATAATTAAGATAGATAGAAGTAGTTAAGAGTGATCATGTGAGTGACAGTGATACAGTACAGACCTTGTTGCTTTTGCCAGCTTCGTGAAATATCGAACTTTTATACATATACGTATATATTTACACACGGTTCTTACTGTTCCATATTTCAGTATCTTGACATATAGAAGTGCTTTAATTTTCATCAAGAGACGTGAGTGACGTACATACATTACTTAAAGTGTATAATATAGTAAGAATCAAGTGAGTCTAGATTATAATGGTTTTAGCTTTTGCAGAATTTTCTTTTGTTTTTTTTGTTTGTCGTATCATTTTAGAAGCCAGCAAAAACTTTGGGACACATTATAGTCATGCCCCAGATAGTGGAAGGAGGGGGACCACAATGCACATAGACGTCGTCCACAGACGGAAGCATTCCCGTAGCATCTAAAACACACCTTACTATCGTACACAGAAAAATCTTATATTTATGGAAAAAAATTGTACGTTAATACTCAGATTGCATACAGATTAAAAAAAAAATAGAGAGAGAAAGAGAGAGAGATAGTTTAATTAATAGCGCGATTTTCTTTTAGCAAGGATCACGCTCGGTAATATATCTTTTTGTTTTCAAGCCTTGAGTATAGTCACAAAAACTTTGTGCTTATACAATACGTACTACACGAATGATTTTGATTTGTTTTTTGTTCATTGCTCAAAATGTTTATTTTAGGTTGGAGCGTGATCCTATACGTGGAATTTAGTTTGGAAAAAATCCTCTATTGAATACAGACGTAAAACTTTTTTTATGGTTAAAAAATAAAAAATGTTAAAACACATAATTAAATACAACTAACGTTTAATAATGACGGGCTACATAGTGATACGATGATAATGAGTCAAGAGTAATAGAGAGAGATAATCAAGAGATGTTTTTAATGAAATTAATTGTTTTACAGGCGAAATGTGACATTTACAAAATAGTTAACAACCAACGGGTCTAAAGTAAAGATAGAAAAAGTTACCTGGATGGAGGCATTCAAGAGCGAGGGTCAATCGAAAGGGCGTTATAATACAGAATTTACAGGTTAGCACTCATCTCTCAAAAGAAATAATTTAATGTGAGAGATCGAAGTGGTTAATAAATTTGGATAGCTATATGTAGAATTTTGCCTAGCTAGGATGGTCGAAAAGGGCAGCAAACGTGTTTAATCTCAACGTGTCTAATGCTAAGATATATATTGCGCATGAGCTTCATCCAATTACTCATTGCAGCTTGTGCTTCGTAGAGTGTTTTCTTTTTTCATTTTATAATACAGAAGTGTTATATATACAGATCGGTAAGGTGCACTTAAGGTGAATCGTATAAAACCATAGAAGATAGAGAATGCGTATTTATATATTCAGCGTGTAAAAGAGACTAAAAGAAACGGAGAGGTATAAGAAACAGAGAGAGATAGAGAGATAGAGAGATAGAGAGATAGAGAGATAACATACAGGGTTGGATGTAGCTTGTGCGCAAGAGATTACGAAATAATAGAGTAATAGAAGAGAGAAAAAAAAAAGAAAAAGAAAAAAGAAAAGTATAGTCCAACAGTAAATAACGTAAGAGGTAAGGTATTTAATAGCACGAATATTTGGATTCAAGTCCAATATAGAATTCGTAAACAATGGTATATAGATAAGTAAACAATTGAGTAAGATGATTCAGAACATTTCCAGATAAAAGGCGAGCAAATTGGGAATCGGGCGAACGTACCTGATAGCTGAATTGTCTCACAACTTTGTACAATCTGTTGGCCTCCTCGGCGAAATACTCAGCTTGGGTGAACAGGTCTTGGGTGGTTTTCAGTGCGCCCTCGCCGCGCGTGAACTGATACATGGAGAAGGCCATCGAGGACATGTTCTTCGCCCGCTTCACTATGTCATTGTTCTCCTCGAGCGCCGTCCCGTTCTCCTGCCACTTCTCCGTCTCGGCGTCCATCTCCGAGGTGATGCGCTTCATCTCTAGGCCGGCTTTAGCAATTTTCGCTTGCTCCTCGCTATCCAGTCTCACCGGCTTCAAGGGTTTGCTCGTCGTGCCGTGCTTCTGTAATGACGGACAAATAGAGTTATGTTAATCCTGCGCTCTGGTCTCTTGACGCTATTTGATTTGGGTAAACGGGGGAGATAGAGAGAGAGGAGCTTGGACTCGAGAACGTACTCCTGGTCGAGGTAGCGACATGTAGACTTGCTTCTCGGGTCGACTTTGACATAACTCAAGAACGTCTTTTGCCACTGTTGTCACGTCTGACATTAACCATTGCCACATGTCTGCGAATACTGAAAATGCAAACATTTTTTTTTTTTCAGATTTCGAATAGCATAACGGAAAAGATTGAAAATTCATACGGTTATATCAAGAATTTTTCTTTCGATTAACTATTATAAATAGCTTATTATTTTATTTCAATTTTACAACAATAATAAGTATCAATGTTCAGCTTTAAAAAAGTCACTTTAAACAATTTTGCCTCATTGAAATTTATGAATTACATATATATATATATATATATATAT
>UELV01005240.1:0-12414 GCA_900490015.1 Megastigmus stigmatizans | reverse complement strand
GGCGGGTATTCCCCCCCCCCCCTTTAAACTAGACTTATAAAAACTAATTGTGTGTTACAAATCTTTTATTTATAGCCATCTGAGATCCCCTTTGTATTGTATCCAGCGTTCGAATAATTAAACTGAATTAAACCGATAGCGGAGCATAATATCTGCATTGTGAATTTCGACAACGATCGTTAAATGATGTTTTGTACATATGAATCTTTAACAACTTGAGTTATAAGCTTATTTATATATAAAAGTTTCTTGGTTCGGATTTCCTTAAGTATAAATACAATTCAATTTTTCCGAGTAATCTTGACTGCAGTAAATACGTCTGATCCTCGACTTTTCAAAATCCTTGGGAGTTTAACGACATCGGGGACTTTTTCGCGCGCGCTCACGTATATAAAGAAAGTTGGCCAAGGCCGGAATCGCGCGCGCGCACGTAATTTTTGATAATTACGGTGTCGCGCAAATAATAATAAAATCAGCTCTCGCGCTCGCGTCCCTGCAGTTTTTCCACTTGATGTCCATTTGGAGCTCTTGCGAGCGCGCGGCCTTTTTACAATGTGAATCAGCAGCACGAGAGGCTCGTCGCGATATACACACGCTCTGAATTGCTACGATTATTAATGCTGCCCATCCGGCATATTGTTGCAAAAGCTCGTCCCCCTAAGAATGGCGCTGACGTAAACGTCTTTTTTGGGCTACGACGTCACTGCGACCTGCAGTAGGTCTCTCTCTCTTTTTCTCTCCCATACCGGTTGCGCTTTCGTTTCCAACGCAAACTCCCCGAATCTACACTTTTACTTTTTCTTGCAATATTCGCGAGTTCGCAGCCTCTCTTTTCGTAGAGTTGAGACGTAAAACCTCCGTAGTTTAATTACTCGACCCATTAAACATTTTTCGATTAAAACTTTAAATAGTCCAGCGCTAATTAAGATCTTGAAAAATACTCGAAAGAACTTAATCACCTTTGCAATATCTTGGAATTCGACGTAATAAAGCTGCAGCGGAAAATTTTTAACCGCAGTAAATCGGCATCGTTCTCGCGAGCGAAAAGAATAAAGCGCAACCAAGGGGTAATTAAGAATTAACAAATCAGCCCTTGGAATAATATCAATCCCGACACCCGGTGATGGAAATGTCGTGACACCGACTCGAGCGTATGGTCACCGATAAAAATCGCGAATGCATTCATGTATGTGTGCGCGTGGCACGCGGAGATCGCGCGCAAGACTCTCCGTTACTTTATCGATTACCCGCGGCTTATCGCTGCATCTAATGAGTAGTGTACCAATTCAAGGAAAAACATTAAAATTCACGATGTATATCTAATCGAATTTGATGATATGCTTTTATTCGCAATTTTATTTCTGCAGTACGTACTGGCTGGATCTAAGAATAAAAGTTTTTAGGTTGCGGCTTGTTGAAGATTAGTTAATAAAAATTTAATTTGAAGCGTCTTGCCATCAAAATCGTGACTCAAAAGACTATTATCTAATAGAAGACAATTTTTAGGTGCTCATAGGCAATGACCATTTTTCTTCGTCTCTTTTATCGACTAATTCATAGAATCTATATGAATCAAAAAAAGGACGTTCTAATAACTACCTATAATTCAATTAAAATCTTGTTTAAAAATAAACATCGAATGAAATCAGTCCAGACTTTCAAGGTTTCCCTATAACATTCCTACTGCAGCAAACAATTTTTCAAATATCTTTGTGTTCACCCTATTACCAATAATTGACGGAAACACTTTGGATGATCGATGACACTCTAAATGACACACGCCTCTTACATTTAACATTTCTGAAACGTCACTCGGAAATTAAAAAAGACTACGTAATTTGTTTCACTCGAACTGCAATTATTGTGACCTTGAATGCAATCGTGTCACCGCGCATAATTAAAAAGTAAAAATGCTTACATAACCACACGAAACCAATGTTTATAATGCGAGCAAACTAAAAAATTTGCATCTTCAATCTCACACTCGACTAAATAACGATGCACGTTGAATAAGAGGCATTTAAGTAGGCTTAGGATCCGCACGCTGTTGCATTACATCGGCATGCCTACACAGTATGTACTTAATTCGAATTGTAAGTGTATACCGGTTGGCCGTCATTGCCATTCAGTGATATTTGGTAGGGTGTCAGAAGTTAACGAAGGGTTCCGGTTATATGGCTCCACAACGTGGTCCATACTTTTTTTTTCGACGACTCGCTCGTACAAACTATCATTTCCTCTCTGATTAAATTCGACACAGCTCGTTTATTGCCTCGATGAATCGAAATGGATACATTGCCAAGTATTGTCATGCCGATCGTTTCTTTCACCGCGAGTGTGCAGGGCTAACTTTTTTTTGTTGAATGAAACGACGCTTTATATGGCTATGGAGTGTCGTGCGAAAGTTTTGATTTATTTTTAGTTACTGCCCATATTGATCGGTATAGCACCTATACGTACAATGAATTATGTTTCATAAAAATTAAATATTATGGCATCAATTATATTTATGAGAACGTGCAAGATTTTCACACTTTCGATGATTGCATATACTCAAAATTATATTATTTATTTTATGTTAAAAATTTCTACATATTATTATACAGAAGTTAAAAAATATTATTTTAATTCACTTAAGAAAAAATATTTTGTCAAAAAATACCGTCTCAGCCTGGATTCGAACCACGATCTGTAGCCTTGCCAGGGCTTATCGCGTTTACCAATTACGCCACCGAGACCTTACTATAATTGTTATACAATAGCAATTGAAGGACCCATAATAATCGATGGTATTAATACATTAAAGAATTCAAGGTAAACATTTGTGTACGGTGGCAGCACTGAACACCCCAAGCTGCTGTCGTGCTTCGTTTTCGTTACTAATTAATAAGGCTAGCTACTGCCATCCCAATTAAATGGCGGGACGAGAGCTACACCATACGCTGACCTAACCTTTACTGTCGTCATACTACATATCGGAAGAGTTGATGCCCCGACTTTCGCGGACGCGGCAGCCGTACGAAAAGGAGACGATATGGTTAGGTCAGCGTATCGTGTACGGATGGCAGCCGTACGAAAATGAGACAATAACAGGCGCACGAAAACAAAGTACGACAGCAGTAGCTTGGGTGTTGTGCTGCCGCAGTACACAAATGTTTTCCGCGAATTCTTTAATGAATTAATACCTCAATTGTAGAGTCAGAGCAGCAAGCAATTTAGTACCATTGATTCTTCTGGATCCTGCCATTGCTATTATACAATAATTATAGTATGGTCTCGGTGGCGTAATTGGTAAACGCGATAAGCCCTGGCAAGGCTGTAGATCCTGGTTCGAATCCAGGCTGAGACGATATTTTTTGACAAATTTTATTTACAAATTTTTTCTTATGCAAATTAAAATAATATCTTGAGCGAAAGTAATCAAGAACAACAAAGTAAAATAATAAGAAAAAAGTGTTAAAATCTGCATTTATGCGAATTTTCAATCTGCCGCAAAGGGGTTTCATGAAGCAATCGATTAGTTTAGCTCCGGGCGGCACACTAACTATCGCTTAAGCTCCAAACAGCGGAAAATTGTGCTGCAGCTCGTTAATCGCAGACCAAGTCCCATTACAAAACAACTGCACTGCAGAGCTGTTCGGTCACGGCAATTTGTCGTTAAACAATTTCCACGCGCAAATTGCGTCGGTCGCTTACAAAAGTTGAAAAGAGGAAGAAGAATCGGCGTCGGCTAAGCGGCCAGAGAGGAAGAAAAGGAGAAAGAGCTAGAGAGTCTTGTCCCGGAGCGGCTCATTGAAAATAGCTAGTGAAAATTGTCCCGCGCGCATACTCTGGCCGCGAACCAATCTAACTATAGCAACGTGAACGCACCATCGGCGGGCTAACTATAGTGATTCCGCGAACGGGTTAGGCCACTGGACGCTGAAGTCGTCGCCGCCGCCGCCGCCGCCGCCTGCAAGTACTTGTATATATACTCGCCTTCAGTCTACGCTCATTTTTCTGGTAAAACTCGCTTGGCCTCTTCTCGACGCGCATTATTAATCGAGACGAGCCGTCGACGTCGCCGCCACTGCCGATGCGAACTTGATCTGCGAAGCGCTGCAAATGGAATGTTAAGAGGCGAAACCCCTTATATTGCGCGCGCGCAATCTCGATCTATAAATCTGAAAGTGTGCAAAGTTTCTCTATGCCTGAAAGTCTAATTCTAAAATGGCTAAGACTGTAATTGTGGAAAATTCTGAATTGTTGTCAGCTGCAAATTCGCGACGATCTACCTATACACAATCTGGCAAATTCTGTGCAAGACGAAAAAATATCAGCTCTCATTGAAAAGCGCAGATATCGGTCGAACTGTCAGTCTTATAGTTCCTCTGCGGCAGCCAACTTTTTGCCCATTCAGATTTAAAATTGCACAGAATAAGGTGTGTGTGCTGCAGGATTTGGCGCGTCCCTGCCAGTCGCGTTATATACATCGTCCGATCGGCTTTTTGTCCCTTCGTTCCGTCCTTGATTCTCTCCGCCTGCAGTGCAGCTTCATGCGCTCGAAAGGAAACAAGCAGAGAGACAAAGAGAGAGAGAGAGAGAGAGAGAGAGAGAAAGAAAGAATGGGAATATAAAAGAAGGAAGAGAAAAGAAAGGCGCTGCACACACACACACACACACACTTCTATATATATACATATATACAAGTCAGCGGAGCGCGAGGCGGACTATTAACCCGTGGTCGAGCGCGAGGGGATCGCGAGTTCGTTGACTGCCTATGGCCAGTATATACGTACACAAGTCTGCAAGACAGAAGAAGAACAAGAAGAAGAAGAAGAAGCGCAGGAGGCAAAGAAGAAGTAGAAGAGAAGAAGAAAAGAAGGGTATATGATGGTATAGAAGAAGAAATGAGTGAGTGAGGGCCGCGAAGCGTGACCAAGAGACCCGCACTACGTTAATGCAGGCTGCGCAGGAGCCGGGAGGACGATGTGTGTAAGCTTTGCTCTTGTTGGTACCGCCGCCGCCGCCGCCGCCGCCGTTGCCTCCGACGGAAAACGAGAGGGAGAAGCCGCTCGGTCAGCTATTATATTATAACGTACACATCTCGTCTTACTTTCTTGCCGTCTCGCACTCGGCTTCACTCTCGATCCTCGCGAGACACGCTTACAATATACACACTTTTTTCATCTATATATGTATACATGTAGGCGCGCGGCTGCTTTCTGCGTAGCTCGGCAGAAAGAAGCTGAAAAGGTCTCTCGATTGCGACTCGGCAAAGGGGAAGAGAGTTGCTCGAGATGCGAGGGCGACAAAAGCCAATTGGCCGATTACTCCGAGATCGGCTGGAGATTAGAAGGCGTGGGTCGCGTACCTATATACAGACTACACTCACTCACTCTCTCTATCTCTATCTCTCTTTCTCTGTAACGTGCAGCGAGTGGATCATAACGTATATATATATATATACGTGTCTCGAGCATTTCCTCTTTAGCCCCGAGCTTCTTCTTCAATTCGATCGAGTTCGCGTGATTTAATGAATGGGCCAATCGACGCAGCTCTCATGTCTCTCTCTCTCTCTCTCTCTCTCGGTGTGTGTGTTGTTCGGGCCTCGACGCCGGACGCGTCGCTGCTTGACTCTTTCGCACGCGCACCGGTCGCTCTTGACCCAATGAGATTATGTAGCGCAAGCGCTTATGGAGATGTGTTGCTGCTGCTGTTGCTACTACTGTACTGGTGGCCGTGAGTTTCTTATTATGGAGAACGGTTGATAACGATTATAGAGAGCGATTCGAGCATGGCTATGGGTACGCGTAAGCTGTAAAGATCTTCGGTCGTAACCTTTTTTCGGAATTCCGATGCTTGGATAGTTGTTTCGGAACAAGTGAAAGGGAGTTCAAAAGTTGATTCTTTGAAAATTTGGTGAAGCTATAGTTAAGTCAGGTGTGAATTTATTCAAATGAATCCAGCGAAGAGTCTTGAAAGTCTTAGTTTGGTTTTATAGTACAGTAATTTTAATGTATGAGAAAAAGGCTATTTCTGATGCAAAGGGATAATTCTGTCCATGACAATACGATGAAGATGAATGAGATCTGCTTAATTTGAGTGTCCAACTGAATAGATCATTCATCAAAAATGTAAAATTTCGAAGGATACAATAAATCAGATGCCATGTATAACCAGTATAGGAAACTGTAGCTGTTATATCAATACTTTTTAAACTTTACAATATATATTCGTTCATTACAAGCGATACAAAATGTGATTTATAATTGAATGATAAATTTATCTACAAAGACCTAAAAAAAGACAAAATAATTTATGATGGCTGTTCGCTTGAGTCTTGAAAGTATACCTGATCCCACCGTATAATTATCAATTTGTGATCCATGTACTGTAATAGGCTGCAGCTTGCTCGTATTGGTTTACACAAGCCATTAATTTATTCTTATAAGTAATTGTACTCAATAGAACCGTTAATTATTATTAATGCAATGGCCTTTAAGAGCTGTAATTTTAGTAACTGCGTTAATTATATAGTTAAGGAGCCCAGACAGGACTTGGTATGGAACTTGAAATTTATTATTTTTTTCTGAAGAAAAAAAAATACACAAGACAGATCATGCAAACTTTTAACTGACCAAATTTGGGAAGTTCAATTTAGTCTTTAAGTATAAAAAATATTTATTACGTATAAGTCATCTCTTTGTTAACTTTCCATACTCTGTCGAAAGAATTCAAAAAGCTTTATACAATCAAAGTCGGTTATCAATCTATCGAGAATCAGAATAAAACTGCGCGATTTAACTTTCGAGCGGTCTGCGCACCAAGTCAAAAGTAGCGATTTACTTTGCGTTAGCTGCACCTACTGCACACAGGTCACTAAGGACCCATAATTTTCCCATTGGAAATTCTCGCCGACTTTATCCAACTTTATAACCACATCAACCCAATATCTCTCTTACGAAAATTATTCCCTTGCGTATATAGGTGCATACACACACAGACCGGCACAAACGGAGAGCGAGAGACGCGTGCGTCGGTCCGTCCGACGCATTCACACGCGCTGCGCGTGCGGCGGCAGATTTACCGCTTGTTTCTAGTGCGCCAGAGCGTTGACCTGTTATACAGCGAATGCGAGAAGGAGAGAGAGTGTGTGAGAGAGAGAGAGAGAGAGAGAGAGGGAGAGACACAAGTGCGTCGAGTTGCACAATCGTCGACTTGGCAATGTTGTGTCGCATTCGCGGGTAGGAAGCGCGACAACCGAAACTAAATCTCGCGCCGCGAGACCAATTTCTGAAGAGATAAATAAACAAACGAGTATAAAGTATAGAGATGATTGAATGAGAAATGGGGCTTAGCAGCCGGTGTAGCGTTTAGGCCACCAACTGAGCAGTGAATCTCACAGTGAATAATCGAGGCCCGCTACGCTTGTTTTGTCCTGCCTGCTGCTATATAAGCTAATATATCTATATAGAGATTGGTTCGATGACTTAACTATAAAAGAAGCTCGTGGAATTCAGAGCGTTATTTCATTCTGCTGCAGATAAGGTGGAAGAATGAAGGCTTTTCATCGACCCTTCACAGATGATTAATTTCCCTCCTGTTCTGGATTGTTAATGGATTTCAGAGTATACCGCATTAATATATGAATCTGCTTTCATAAAACAAGCTTATATAATTCCTGTAGCTTTGATAAAAAATTCTACAACATTGTGATATTAACTTAAAAGGGAAAAATGCGGAAGCAGCGCGAGGCCGCGTGTGAAAGCATCACTTATAACCAGTCCCGTTTGATTTCCCGCCGCGGTGCAGGTCAGCACTGTGTGCACCAGTTATAAGGAGAGTCGCGAAAGGGAAAAGCGAGAAGTTAAAGGATTGATTCGCGAGACTAATAAGCTCGGCTCTGTTTAACGCTCCCTCGCGAGGATGCACAACAGTAGCAGCAGCAGCAACAGCGGCGCGTCAGGGTTGGCCTGCGACGAGGAATTTTTCCCATTAAGCGACTCCGAGACGCGCAGACAGACGCGCGAGGGAAGAAGAACGGAGCGGCTCTTGGGCCACGGCGATCCTTATCGCTCTTTCATATATCTATATACGTGTGTGTAGGAGAATCGCTCTTAAAAGCCCTTATAGTCTCAGCTGCACGCGGTATACATGTACACGGGACGCGCGCATTTATCCAATTATCCCCTCGTGTCTATGTGTCTATATATATCTGCTTTCTTTGCGTGACTCGATGATGAATGAAAGACGCTGGGGCGTTTTACGGTCCTATTTTCAATCCCTGGGCTGTATATTTCATTTTAATAAGTCGATCAGCTTCTTTTATGTAACAGTCCGATGATTGTCTTACTCGCGCAGCTCTTCTACACACTTTAATGCGTTTTTTTTTCAGTTACGTATATGGCCATAATAGCCGAGCTTAATTTTCCAAGTAGAAAATCATTTGATTTGAGATTCCGATGCGGCTTTGATTGTACCAAGTGATTCATGCACTCTTTGGTCTCGATTATGGGTGCGGGTCACTTTTTTTTTTATTGCACTTTGGAAAATGAGCTGAGGAATTTTAAGGGACAAGTTTACGAGCCCCTATTGCGCATAGTTGGTGTGACGATGGCGAAATTTGTGCTCGTTGTTCTTTCGTGTGCTAGCTTCTTCTTCTTCTTTTCCTTCTTTTTTCTCCTGAAATGTCAATTGTTATGAACATTTTATGCGCGCGCGCCTTCCCAGTCGGTTTCACTTTTTGCGCATTGCGAAAAGGAGCAGCTCTCTTGTAATTGTTTTATTCAAACAATTTCAATTATGTAAGCTAAGCTGACACGATTTTCAACTAACTTTTTTTTAAACAATTACAAAAATGTCTTTAACTGTTTTTTCTTTAATTTTCAATTAATTACTAAATGTGGTAATTATTTATTCCTGTTTTCCGTGAGTTTTTATACCAGGTGTAAAACCAAGTTATTTTTCTTTCCAATACGTATTCGTTTCAAAAGAAACAACCATGCAGTTAGAGAAGAATTCAAATTAAATCAACGTTTCCCAAGAAATCATCCACTGGAAGAATGATTTTGACCCTTTGTTCCATCCCACGACTTTTGTTCCGTCTTGAAAAGAATTATCTGCACCTACAACATTGCTAACGAGAACACGCCGAGAACACAAATCTGATTGTTGTAAGGACATTAACAAACTTAAAATAATGCAATATAGCGATGTACTGTACAGATATAGAAAAGCAAAGAAAAAAAGAAAACAGGCTTCCTCGGAAACCCCTTTAGCGTCCAATTGGATCGCGTTCGTCATATACATCGGCTGCAGGTGATCTAACGGGCGATGCCGTCACTGATCGCCTCGCCCGAGAATCTTATTTTAGAAGCAGATCGCGGAAAATAAGCTACAGCAGGAATAAATACAAAAAGCGAACGAGTGCATTTATCACCGCGGCGCTTTGAGCAAAAAATCACACAATTACGGCGTCCTCGCGAATGTCTCTCTCTCTTGCGCGCGACGCACTCTTAATGACGCAAGAAAGCGCATGTGCACGGAGATTATCTCACTGAATTATCGCACCGTATGCTTGGAGTGGAGACTAAAGTGGAGAAAAGGAGGCGAAGGCTAGAGTGAAAGGCGGCGGGAACAGCGGGCGATCGTGTAGTTCACGGTCATCTTAACACCGTACTGGCATCGCATGGCTCGTCCGGCCGCCACTGAGTCACTCAACCGTATCGCCGAATTCTCCGACACGCCGCGATGTCCGTAACGCTGCTGCTGCTGCTGCAGTCCAGTCTTCGCTTTTTGTATTTCTCTCATCTGCTCGTAGTTTGAATGACGAGGCAGGGATGATGGCGACGAATAGCGGCTTTTTTCTGCAGAATACATTTCTTATCGATTTTTCGCTTTGATGAAAAAGCAACGGTTGTAATTTAAAACACAGAAGCTTCTTTCTAGTCCTTGAGGAGTGTTATGCACGAGAAACTCGTCGAGGAATGAAATGTTGTTTTTTTGTTCTCGAGCAAACATTGAAAATTCTTTGAAAATTTATGGATTTCGACAGTTTCTCGAGATCAGAACGAGGACATATATTATTTGCTTTTCTGAGAAATATCGATAAATTTTGTATTGTTATTAATAGTAGAATTTGCATTGATTTAGAGAACGAAGAGATAAGAATAGCGAGTAAAATGGATCTGCTTGACTTTTTAGAAAAGCAAACAGATTTATCCGGTACTTTAGCCTATACTTATACTTTTGATGCTTGACATGTATACGTTGAGACTTCAAAGGTTGCCGCAGCCACGAGATATGATGTCACAACTATAGCTTAAAACGACATATCTCCTACAATTATCAAAAGATCGCTAAAACGCACAGCAGAAAATGTGCTCTACAATCTGTTAAAGTATCGTTAGATAAAAATCTATTTTCTATTCAACCTCAAATTCTTATACTGCTATAAATATTATCAACAATTAAAAAACAGTTCAGCAGTTTTGTACACGATCGCAAGCAAATTTTCCTAGAATCGCTTATATATGAGTAAAACGTCATCGTCCAAGTTGCTCATTCGTTGTATGTAGAAAATAGAAGAGGCCAAGAGGCAGAACGGGATCGGGTTTTGACTGCGGCGAGCTTAATAAGACGCTTGCTCTATCCTATAGCTATGATTTCAATTTGTATTTCATCGCACGAAATATGATGGAACAGCTCTGCATAAATTTTCCAAATGCGCGCGCGTATACGGCCTCTGTGTATGGCCTTTTTTATAATAACAACTGCATTGCAGTATAAGACTTTGCGCACCGAGACGACGGAGGCCATCTGCAACTCTCGCATAGACTGCACACGTTTATGTGTAAATATTTTAGTGCAAGAAAGTGTTTGGATTGAAAAAAAGGCACTTTAGGCAGAAAGATGTCCAAATATATAAATTTCCTTGGGACAGTGAAGTGTAAGTTGCGCAGAGGTAAATTTCCCTCGCTGCGAGGAAAATTGGATGAAAGTCAAGGAGGAATTTAATTAGAGGTGCGAGTCTGCATTGCAGCTGGTAAAATATTCAAGTATACAGTGATTAAACTACCACTAATTCCTTTATCTGTGGCCCGAGCCTCTAAGTTACTTTATTAGTTCTAATGCTTCGAAGAATGTCCCTCGTTTTTTTTTTATCGATTCCTATACAACTTCCAATTGAACTGCCGCACTACTATATCTGTGATACACATCCATAATTAAAAGTCCCTTTCATAAAGTAATTTCATCTTTCATTACTTAAAAGGCATGTCGCGCTGGATAATTATATAACAAAAGGGAACAAAAAAGATCGCCATCAACAAGTCGGAAAAGTAATCCACCGTTACGTCTGATTTCCCCGGAGGTATTCTATTATTGACTTAGGGCTGCTGACCTAATGTACAATTAAATCTTATTATTGCATTATTCTGCACTGGTTATTGTCGCGTTGCCACGGCAACGTATTACCGCTGTGCCTCACTCCCAGAAAATCCTGTTATGAGAACTGCACGCGCTACAGATCTACGCCTATTCTATAGGCGCACATCTCTAAGATTTCCGTATTGTCAAGACTGTTACGCCCTGACGTCGCGTGTGGTGCTCCAGGAATGATTGTATTGGAAGAACTTCCTGCAGATAGCGAGTCAAAATACTCTGAGATATCGAATTTATTGAAAAACGTTTATATTGGAAAATCAAATTTTTTTGAGTAAGTATCTTGTGTCTAGAATATCCACATGTATATTTTACAGAAAAAAGTTAATTTCTTTAAGATCCTAATGGGTGAATCATGTCTGACAGTTAGAAAAACCATAAGAGATCTTAAGAGCAGCGGAAAGAATATATCGATCAGCGTGGAAATCAATTGATGTCAAACGATGTCAATTACTCGAATGTTCGATACAGAAAATCTGACTGACAACTGACTAATTCGCTGAAATGTGTCGACTTTGATGCAAGAAAAAAAAAATAATGAAGCCTGAAAATTGATTATTTCATCGCAATTTTAAAGTGCATTGCATTATTATACCAAAATTTACACTTGGCGAAATCACTATAAATGGAGATACATTATACATTGGACGACTATAGCTATACTCATCTAGCGTGAGGTAAAGCTGTTACATACAAATATACGAATGGATTGTGCGTGCTGCTGGTCATTATTATTACTTTATTTTTAGTTGGGATACCGCAATATTCTGAAAAAAGTTAATACCGATGTTTACTCAGTTAAGCGGATGTATAAAAAAAAATTTGTGCAATTTACAATAATGATCACTCCACTTTAAGTAGCCGTCATGACAATCGTTAAAAAATTAATTACTGTAAAGTAAACGATACAAGAACAGTTATAAGCTGCAAATAAGGCTATTATTTTTGGTATACTATTAAAAATTATAAAAAGTAGAAACATATATATAT
>UELV01005239.1:0-10093 GCA_900490015.1 Megastigmus stigmatizans | reverse complement strand
GTATTAACAGTATTAAAATTATTATTTTTGTAAAAATAAATCTAGTTATGTACTAAAAGTATAAAATTTAGAATTTGTATTATTTACCTATTCTTAGTAGTATTATTGTCTAATTAAATTATCAATATATTAATTATTATTCTTATAACCATAATTTAACATGAAGAAAAGTAAGTATTATATCTATTGTCCAACTTCTAGCGTCAAATGTGTCCTAGTACTGGATTCAGCCGACGAGGTTGTCCTACTACTACCATATAGCGACATTTTTTAATACGATTAAATTTTACCTTTAAAGAGCTCAATCACAACTTTTTTTTTTTTAATCGACTCATAAGAGTCCAAATTATATATTAAAACAAAAAAAAATGCAAAAATAAAAGACTTTCAGTTTAAAATATCGATATTAAATATTGCTTTAAAAAATGTGTCCTGGTATTGGGTATTTTACCTTATACCTATATTAGTGCAGTATATATGATGACTAATCAACATTATAACAGATTGTGCATACAACCGTACAATGTAACATTCTTGTTCGACGTGTTCAGAATAATGATCTGAGCATAAAGAATTTTTTGAAAAGAACATTTCAAAATTCATTTTAATGACATTGTACAAATAATGCATAATAATTTAATTTTACTTCATAAAGTTTATATATAATAAAATAGGTAAATGTAATTTAAAATTGAAAAATGCATCTTACATATAAATTGTTGTTAGACAAAACCTTATGCAATAAATTATTTCAAAGTAATTTACAAGGTCGTTTTTAAAGAGTTTTGAATAAAAGAACCTACATTAAAACATCAAATAAAGACCAGAATATAGATATTTCAATTATTTGTTTTTCCATAGTTTTCTGAAATTTTTAGACTAAATAATATTATGATCTAATTTTACAGAAGATATAATCCAATTGTACATCGAAGTTTCATTACGAAAATTACAAGTTTTAATGTCATCTACTCTAGATTCATAATGAGTTCATTAATGTATACGAGGAAAACCAGATCATGATATGCCTGTCAGCACTATAACTTATATTTATTACGAGCTGCAATAAGTGCTTTCCCATTTTGAAGTCCATCCACGACTTTTGGAAGGGCCTCTAGGAGGCGGCTTTCAATTCGTCAACGCGGCCCAATGGACGTAGCTGTAGTTGTCTCGCGTCTCCTCCAATCCTGAATTGCCACACGAGCACATGTCTTTCCCGTGCCGCACGCGTTTACGCCGCTCAGACAGGTGGATATCGAAATCATCGTCTCGTGTGCTCCCTGTACGCGCGGATGCTGGATACCTCCGAAACCCCACATCAGTCGTTCGAGATTTTTTTTTACTTCGTCGAATCCCATCGCAACACACGCACTGTGCAGCGGGCAAATGATTTTCTCACGCTCATTCTAGCAGTGTTGGTAGTTGAATTCGGGTAATCACACTTCATCCAGGCATCGATTGCACGAAGCACGAAAATCATCGCGGTAAGATTATACTGTCTTGAAGTATTTGTGGCGATATGTACACGTAGGACCCGGTGACCAGATATACATAACCAAAATCTGGACACGGCATGACAGTAGATAGAATACGGTTTCTCCTGTGTTCCTAAAAGAGAAAGGCACAGTCTTTTCACTGCTTTCTTTTCTGGGTCAGATTGTAAGAACAATTTTTCTCTCAAGCTGTTACGGCGATTTAGTGGTTAATTTTAGGTAGAGTACGATAGCTTTGCTCTAAACGATCATTTCGGAGCTAATGTTTCATAGCGTCTGCTTGATGACATATTTACTTAATGCTGTTTAGGATTAGTAATTGATAATTAATTTTTCTAGAGTTTATACGAAAGAAATCGCTATAGGTTATAGATTTGATAGGAAGCAAATTTTTCTACTTTGTAAAGGAATATTGACGATCCGTTAATTTTTGTGTTCCTATTGCTTACATTAATCGTTTTGTAAAAATAATGCATTATTGCTTTAATTAAATTTGTAATAAAAATTAATACGAGCTAAACAGTTATTAAATATACTAATATTTTGCCTTTTAGCTTATAAAAAACTGATTAATATATATAATTATTAATCACTTAAAATTATATACTGTAACTTTAATCAGCTATTTAATTTATTTAATGAATCCTTTTTCATTATCAATTACTCCCATTTACTTTAATTATTAAGTACTTAAATTGTATTTTACAAAAAGTATAGTTTTTTTACATTTGCAATATTTATGACACATATTATAGCAAACTGTAAATAAAATCAATATGCACACAATAAAATTTTGCTGCAAAGTATCTACTTCTAATAATAAATCTATTATTGTAAAAATATTCTTTTTGAAAATACCAGATACTTTGATATAAATGTATTTTATTAGTATAATTCAAATAAAATTTATTTTAATAAATAAAATTATATTTCAGAGGAAAAATGGTGCACTTTAAAAAGATTCCTGTTATATTTCTGGCCTTACTATTTATTGGTCTAATGTCTAGTCATACCTATGGGATTGCTGTTATGAGCATTGATCTTGGTAGTGAATGGATGAAAATCGCCATTGTTTCGGTAAGAATAATTTGTTTAAGTTCATAATAAAAGTTTAAATAACTGCAGTTTTCAGTAGTTAAAAAAAATTTAAATAATATAAATAACAATTAAAAATTTTAATAATTCGCAGCCTGGTGTACCTATGGAAATTGCACTAAATAAAGAATCAAAAAGGAAAACACCAGTAGTAATATCATTCAGAGATGGAGAACGTACATTTGGTGAAGATGCTCAAGTAGTTGGCACTCGTTTTCCAAAAAGTAGCTTTTCTTACATTCTAGACTTGATAGGCAAGCCTATTGATAATCCCATGGTCCAATTATTCAAAAAACGTTTTCCTTACCATGATATTGAGGCTGATCATGAACGTAACACTATAGTATTTAGAGCAGACAAAAATACCACCTACACTCCAGAAGAGTTACTTGCTCAACTTTTATACAAAGCCAAGGAATTTGCTCAAACTTCAGCTGGTCAGAAAATAAATGAGGCAGTAATAACAGTTCCTGGATTCTTTAATCAAGCTGAGCGATTAGCTTTGCTTCAGGCTGCAGAGCTTGCTAACATTAAAGTGTTGCAGTTATTTAATGATTATTCAGCTATCGCTTTGAACTATGGCATATTCCATCGCAAAGAGATCAATGACAGTGCTCATTATATTATGTTCTATGATATGGGAGCCAGCAGTACTACTGCCACAATAGTTGGTTATCAAAATGTAAAAACAAAAGAGAGGGGTTTTGTTGAAACTCATCCTCAAGTCAGTATTTTAGGTGTTGGTTATGATCGCACTCTTGGTGGGTTGGACATGCAGTTGAGATTAAGAGATTACCTTGCTAAAGAATTCGATGCTATGAAAAAGACCCCGAATTCAGTATTTGATAGTCCCAGAGCTTTGGCTAAACTCTTCAAAGAAGCAGGTCGAGTAAAGAATGTACTAAGTGCTAATGCTGATCATTATGCACAAATTGAAGGTCTTTTGGATGAACAAGATTTCCGGGTACAAGTAACACGAGAGAAGTTTGAAGAACTTTGTGCAGATTTATTTGAACGAGTGTACTTACCTGTAAAAACTGCTCTGGAAAATTCAGGTATTTTAATTATTATTTTCTCTGCTAAAAGAAAATTTTAAATTTATAAATAAAATTACAATGTACTTATTACATTTTCAGCTTTAACAATGGACTTGATTTCTCAAGTTGTATTGGTAGGTGCTGGCACTCGTGTTCCTAAAGTTCAGGAAAAATTAGCAGCATTTGTTAAAACGCAATTGTCGAAAAATATTAATACTGATGAAGCTGCTGCCTTAGGAGCAGTTTACAAAGCTGCAGAGTTGAGTCAAGGCTTTAAAGTGAAGAAATTCATTACCAAAGATGCTGTACTATTTCCCATTCAAATCGTTTTCGACCGAATAGTTGATGATAAAATTAAACAGGTAATTTGATTGAAATTTAAGAATTAAAAGTCTTTTCAGTTCTTCCATTGTGTAAAACTTGTAAATTAAATAATTAAAATTGAAAAAATTAAAATTAAAATTGTAGGTTCGAAGGACATTATTTGGTAAAATGAATGCTTATCCGCAAAAGAAGATTATTACATTTAACAAGCACAACCAAGATTTCACATTCAATATCAACTATGCTGAACTTGAGTATTTACCACAAGAGGAAATTGCGTAAATCCATTTTTATTTAAATAAGATCATATAAATTAATTTATATACATTACATTTATTATTTACAATCTTAAGGGAAAAATCTATTAACGCTAAATATATATCATTACAGTGCTATTGGTAATTTAAATATTTCTACAATAACCTTAACCGGAATCGCTGATGCTTTGGTGAAACATGCGAAAGAATCAGCCGAAAGCAAGGGCATCAAAGCGCACTTTTCTATGGACGAGAGCGGTATACTGAACTTAGTCAATGTAGAACTAGTCTCAGAGAAGACAAGCTCTACTGTCGGCGAAGAAGAAGGTGCTTTCTCAAAACTTGGTTCGACAATAAGCAAACTCTTTTCTGGTTTGTTTCCAGCAATTATGCTCCTGACTAGGGATAGACATTTTTTATTAACCTAGCTTTTCTGATTCTTTTATTATTCAAGTAAATTTTATGTAGTTTTAGCATGAGTAGAATAGTTAGAAACTATTTTGTAAAATATGAAAAGTTGCCTATCTCTAGTCCTGACTCGAAATTCAATTGACCATAATAAACATTAAGAAATTTAATTTTTCTATTTTATGGATTTATCCAAACAGTCATGTTTAAAATTAAGTATTCATTACTATTGCAAATTTTATGTTGAAATAGTAAACTATGTTTATTATTAGCAATTGAGCTTTCGAACCAGAAATACATAATGAATTATTTTAACTTCTATTGCGTTTTTTTAAAATTGTTTGCTATTAATTTATTAGGATCAGATGATAAAGAAACTGTTGAAAAGGTGGAAGAACCTTTAAAAGAAGATACTAAACCTGTGCACGAAGAGCCTGATTATCCAGGATTGAAGAAGGATGCTGAAGAAAAGGCGAAAGCAAATAATGAAACAAAGCCAGAAGACAAAGCAGAAAACAGAACTGAGAAGGCAGAAAAAGACAAGAAACCAACTATTATTACCATTAAGGAACCAATTGAGGCTAAGGAAGTGAAATTAGGACCACAAATTTTATCTGAAGAAAAATTCACGATTTCAAAGGAAAAGTAAGGCAACAAAATTATTTATTAAAATTATTAAAACTGATAAATATCGAACTAAAAATATATTTTGTTTTTGTTTTTAAGGCTTCAGACTTTGGATATATATGATCAGCAAAAGGCTAGACGAGAAGGAGCACTCAATAGTTTGGAATCTTTTGTTATTGATGCGCAACAAAAATTAGAATCAGATGAATACAAGGTAGCAATAGTGCCAGAAGAGGCTGAAAATATTAAAAAAGCTTGTAATGATGTCTCCGAATGGTTGTATGAAGAAGGGTTTGATG
Organism: Megastigmus stigmatizans; assembly: GCA_900490015.1. Lineage (NCBI taxonomy): Eukaryota > Metazoa > Arthropoda > Insecta > Hymenoptera > Megastigmidae > Megastigmus > Megastigmus stigmatizans. Next base: position 4,553 of record UELV01005239.1, on the reverse strand, counting down.
CACCAGCAGAAACTTACGAAGAGAAGTTACATGATTTGCAAAAATTAACACGAGATCTTTATGAAAGAGTTTTTGAACATAGAGAACGACCAGAGGCTTTAAAAGGAATGGTTTCGATGCTCAATGGAAGCAGAGTATTCCTAAACAACATGCGTAATCTTAATGTATCCTCTGAAATTTTCACTCAAGTAGAAATTGAAACTCTGGAAAAAGTTATCAATGAAACGCAGGTATTATAAATATTGTATTTTATTTTTATGAGAAAGGAAAACAATTTTATATTATAAGACAGTATATCATTATTTAACATCAATGATTATATCAATAAACTTTTTATAGGAATACCATGATACCGTGGTGAAAACAGTATCTGAAACGAAATTACATGCAGCTGTGGTCCATAAAGTTCGGGATATTGCAAATAAAATGGCTTTGCTCGATCGAGAAGTAAAATACCTAGTTAACAAGGCTAAAATCTGGAGACCGAAACAAGAAACAACGTCCAGTAATACTGAAGAAACAGCTGAAAATAAGACAGATAGTGAAAATAGTGAATCTGAGCCGAAAACCAATGAAGATGAGAAGAAAGTGGAATCGGAAAATGATGAGTCTGAAACAATCGAGTCTGAAGAAACGTTAGAATTGCCCGCGAGTGATTCAACGCAATCTAATGATGAGAATACAAAAAATGAACATCTAGAACTTTAAATGCGCGATTCACCAAAAACTCATTTAAATATTTTTCAATACTAAAAACGATTGAGATGTTAATTGATCAACTCGTTATTGTTGGTCTGCAGAACTAAATTGCAAGTGCATAAAGAGTGAAAGATCATTGGCAGAATAAGTGAGATATTAAATGATTGAAGTTCTGCCATATTTTTTTTTTAATTTTCACAGATGCACATAAAAATTTCTGCAGATAAGACTTGTATTAAAGAATTTTTATATTTTCACGTTCTCATCATGCATAAATCACGGGCATCTTTTTAAGCTGCTTCAGAAAAAAAAGTTGTATATTTATACAGAATTTTTTTCTTAAGTGTCAATAACATTGGGGAACTTGATTGTATCAATTTGCCTTCCAATAATTTTTACTGCATGCCTACTTGTATACTTGTAATTTTTATTTTGTATTTATGTGGAAGGTGTGATTTTGATATAAAATTAAAAAATCTACAAAAAGGGTGTTTACTGTACATTTCATCTGCTTGAATTAACGTTTCGTTAAAAAATGTATGGGTGACAAAATTTCTAGTGTGATGAAATAAAGCATTTATTATAAATATTTTTCATCATTTGGCGATAATCTATGCAACGCGAAAATCAGTTGCATATAAAGTAGCTCAGAGTGTTCGCATATACTTTTTCACTGAAACTTCCCTTGGAAAGTGAATAAAAGATTCATTTAACTGAAGCGTACTTAAAATATGTTCCATCGTACCATCTTTGAGAGCTGAATGAATCTAGAATGTCAATATATTTAGTTAGGTAATTATTGTGTCTGATCTTTAAGTTTGCAATACATGTAGCGTTTACATTTGTTCGTCTAAAAGAGTGTATATGACTACGCTGCAAATAGTTTCATTCCAAAAAATTATTATGGCGAGAATAATTTTGTTATTTATTGTTTGGAGTGAATAAAATTGTATTTATAAAAAAAATATAATAATTATGTAAAAATTTTCAGATTTATTATTATATTTCCCAAACTACACTTTACTTTTGAGAAGTATAAATTAAAAATAATTTATAGTTTTAAATTTAAAACTTCACGTTATAATAATGTAGGCTATAGGGTACCTACCTATATATCTTTACCAGCCTACATTATATACCCTATATATGTAGAGATATGTATACCATAATGTCACGTGATTGTCCTTAACCTTTAAATATCAAATGTTGGTCATTTAATCTAAATTTACTGTAACATAATACAATTATATTATAATTATGGCTTACCGAAACGTATTAAAATTATTGTTAAGGAGATTTAGCCCTTCTCATCCTATTGCAATAGTAAGAACTTTTAGTCTCTATATGCTATATAAAAGTAATACTGAAAAATTGCTACAAAATAATTTTTATTTATTAAATAATAGTAAAATTCTGAATTATTATAACACATATTTTTCTTTCTTAAAAATTAGCTAACCATTTATTTTATATTTACCCATTCAAAACTGATTTTTTGTTGTATTTTCAAATACAGTTTTCAACATCAATGTTCTCAAATCCAAATCTACCAAAGGATCCCAATACTGATCAAAAACTGCTATTTCAAACACCCAATGCTTCAGATCTTTCTTATGATTATTTAATTAAACAATCGACTCTTAATGCTGTAAACAGTGCTACACAAGCTTTAACGTTAACTTATTCTGCAATTGAGACAACCAGTATCGAATATAGGTAACAATTCAAATTATGTTATTTCTGAACTAGAAAGCAATAAGACTCAGAATTTTTCCCTTTTTTTTAACTGTAGGGTATTATTAACAAGATTAATTGCTTTAATGAATGAAGCCTCGGTGCGAGAAGTTGACAATTCACACTGGGATGAAATCCTTGAAATAAGAGCACAAATGCAAATTAAAAAACAAATGCTTGTGGTAACTTAAACATTTTAAAAATTATATATAATATTATATTGTACAATTTTAAAATTTTTTTTGTTTAGAAATTTATAGGATACATGGATTATGTTCATAAAATGGCTGAAGCTGCATCAGAGATAAGTTTTTTAGCTGGTATGGAAAATTTGTGTACTTCATTGACGCAACGCATTGATGATGCATTAGTTAAAATACAAACAGAGACAACTAATAATTCTCAGCTAGAAACAGAATATGTAAGAGTACAAGAAGAATCTATAAAAAGCTGTAAGAAATAAATTGTACTTACACTTTTCAAATGATAATAAATTAAAACTAAAAACTTTTTCTAATTTTTTCAGCAAGGAATAAAGAAATAAATGGAAACAATGGAACTTCAAATATTCAAGCTGTACAAGTGATAGATTTAGATGATTTAGAGGATGAATGAGATAAGTCAAATTTGATTAGATAAATTATATGATTTTACAACTGCAATGTTTTTTATTTACAACTCTTTTGTACAGAACTTATTTGTTAAAGTTTTAAAGAAAGCAAATCCCATATACAGGTATTTTGCATAATGTTAGCGATAGATGATTTTAAATTAATAAGTTTATCTATTTTCATACATCCAAGTGTATTGATACAATGTGTCGTCCAGGAACCATGACTAATCCTAATGCCCTTCCTTCTGAATTCGCTGACAGATATTCTGAACACAATCCTAATATAACATTAGCATCACGATCAGTGCACAAAAATGCTCCTGTCAAAATCCGACCATCAGTCATTTTTATTGTTAAATGTCGATTCAACCAACTTTTCAATTTCTGTTTTCCATCTGATATTTTCACGTTTACAGCCTATGCAATAAATAAGAATATTATCAATGACTCGTATATAAAGATAAAATAAAGTTCACCATCAAATCAGCTGATTGTAACCATTTACAGGATACAAAATTTTAAGATAGCAAAAACAAAGCAAATATAAATAATAATAAACTAACTTCATTATTAATTTCTCCATTTTCATTAACTTTCTCCTCGTTCGTCATTATTGAATCAAAATTCTGCTCTGTATCCTTAGTGTCCATGGGAAAACAAAAAGATTTCACGTTTTCACCAAAAGATTAATGACAAAGTTGAAATTTTGAATTCCTCTTCGATAATTCAGTTCTTTTCATTTTTTCCTACTTTCATTTTTTTCATCTAAAATGTAAGAATAATGCATTTTTTAACAATGTTCTTGAGTGGAAAAACCAAATCGAAAAGGAAAAGCAGGATACAAAAAATTATAGTTTTTGGTTATGGTGCAAATACCATAGCCGATGGTGTCGCCACCTGAAAATGCACGTATAATAACATTCATGTAGAAAATTTATGTTCTATACTGTGATACCTAAGCCTTATTTAAATTTATACTGTGAAATTACAAGAACCATTGTTTATATACTACACTTTATACAAAATCCAGCAGTGAAGGTAATATAAACAAAATAGCAAAGTAGAAATAATAAAATAAAATTGTTGCTACTTTTGATTAATCGAAAAAATATAGCAATAATAAACAATTAGAAACTCGTGAGAAGATTACTTTGAGTAAAATACGTGACCAGTTTTGTCTGCTACATAGCTGCTGTGTAATAAATGATGGACCAATAGCAAATGTGCAGTATTATAAAGTTACTGTGCGAATGTATGACTAGGGGAAGATGGGGCATGGTGAGCCTGGCGGGTCAGTTGGGCATTTTAATATTAAACCGTGAATGATTGTTTGAAAACAAATAGTCACGAAAAAGTATAAATAGATATATTAGTTTCTATATCTGAATATTTGAAATGAAAAAAAAAACTGTTTTGACTTAATTTTATAAAGATTAAATTCGGAGCAGTGAAAAACCAATGGCTCCATTTTTCAATTTGCTGCATAAACATGAGTACATGTCAGATC
>UELV01005238.1:0-35224 GCA_900490015.1 Megastigmus stigmatizans | reverse complement strand
AGTTTATATACTTTGAAGTTAAATAAATAAAAGACCATCGTCAGAGAACCAAATGCAATTTTATTAAAATTCTTGAAACTGAGAAAACTCAGTTTTCTCCTGGGCCTCGCGAATATAAGTTCCTTCCTGCATAGATTTCTAATTTCTATGCCCCTCGCGAGGCCCAGGAAGAAGTATGTGTTAAAGCGTCAAAGATTAACTACGTTTTTTGATCAGCTATTTATTAGTTATTTAAAAAAAACATAGAACCATGTATGTTTAAGGTCTATCAGCATTGCCTGATGAGGAAGGTAATTTTTCAAGATCTTCGAACGTCGCAATTTTCAAGAATTTTAATAAAATTGCATTTGGTTCTCCGACGATCGTCTTTTATTTATTTAACTCTAGTAATCTTATTACTTTTTTTATTAATGAAACCGTAAATGATTAATGACTGCTTAAAAATTATATGTTTAAATGGCTGATTTGAAATTGCTAACTATAAACATTTAAATATACAAATCACCAATTACCAACGTTTGAAACTAATTAATCGCTTCAAATACGTTTCGAATCAAATCGCATTTCCAATTAATATGGCTCATCGACTCATACCCGATGAGAAATCACATCAGACGCATTGATTGAGCAGTAGAAAATAAATAAACGAGACTGTAATGCATTTTTATCGACACGTGAATACTGATTCAACTATACATATATATATAATAACGCTCTATTCAACTCGACGCGATATCGAAATTTAAAATAAAATAAATATTCATATAAAAGCCAATCCCACTGGAAGAAAGCTTGCATGAATAATGTGCAATATAGCCTTTTTTCCTCTCGCCTCGCTTCTGCGAATAACAAAAAGAGAGAAAGAGAGAAAGGGGGAGAGATTGAGTCAAAGCTCGATTCATACTTCGTTCACTGACTAGTCGGATATCCACACGTATATAACGATTTATTCACTCGCTGATTGCCAACTCGAGCAAAAAAAAACACACAAACTATATCGGTATCAATATTTAATACGCGAGCCCAGCGCGCAAGAACTCATTATCCCCTTGCACTACCCTGCCCACAAAATTCGTTTGCGTATCGACAAACAAATACTTTTTACCGCTAGCGTCCGTCATACGTCACGATACGCGCGGGATATATAGCCGAATAGTTTTTTATTGCTCAAGTAGTATACGCGCGACGTCGTCTGCAGCAACGTATATAAAAAGCCTGTCTATTAGTCACACTCTTTCGGAATCCCCGCGCGGCATCGCCTACACACCCACACACACACACACACACACATGGACACACGGACACATCGGTTGCGGGGGGAATCAATATCACTAATGTCGCTGACAAAGTATTTCTTCAAGCACCCAATTACAACGTTTCCACGTATCGCTTACGTTGTGTTTAAAAAAGAAAAAAAGAAGGAGAGACAGAGAGGAGGAGGAGGAAGATAGCGTGGGTGGAGGAAGAAGAGAGAGTATAGGACGCGCAGAAGTATGTTAACGAAGCTTTCCGGCTTAATTGCAATTGTCATTAAAAGAAATTAATAAATGCAAAAGAGAGGGAAGTAGGAGAGACGGAGGACCGTAAAATTCCTTGGAAACTCGCGGCACTGCGCGAACGACGGCGGCTCGCGTGACATCCACCAGTTAAAGTCCCTCGTCCCCTCCCCGCAGCTGTTCTCCTTCTTCTTCCAGGCTCTTTTTTTTGCTTCTTTCTTTTTCTTACTTTGACGAGCATCTGGTAAAAGCTCACGCGCGCCACTTCTCGCCGCCATGTATATCGTGTGTATATGCGCGCTGACTCTGCGCGAGTCGACAATACGACTATATATGTATGGCGACTCGCGTTATATACAGCATGTGAAATTCATTAGCGAGCTAATAATGCGACAAAGGGGAACAAAAAATTATCGTATACTACCGGAACGTGGTAAAATGTTATAGTCGCGATTGGTTATGTTGATAATGGCCGGGCTTGGCGATATGGATATCTATATACAAACTGAGAATCGGAAATGTTGTACGAGCTTCGTGTGTAATAAACCTTTTTTTGTATTTAGGGGAATTACCGCGTGTGCGGATATGAAAAAAGTTGAGCGAGGACGAACAATGATGGATTTTGTACAAATGACGTTTTAGAATTTTGGATGTTTGATCAAAACAAAAAAAAATGCATGAACAAAGGCAATTTTATTTTTCGATAAGATAAGACAAATAATGGAGCCACATTTAGTTTCCAGTAGCAACATTTACTGTGATTTCATCTTCTTACAAGCAGAATTGCGATGCTTCATAAAATGATCCATTTCAGCCTTTCTAAAATAGTCAATGCTAATTAAAGTCGAGCCTTTTCTTTTTAAATAAAAATTAAAAACTTTTTGAATTACAACTTTAATTAAATTTCTAAGCACTCGTAAAAATAGGTTAAGCCATTACGGAAATGTGGATATTACACATTCGTATATTGCCCTCGATTCTGTAATAAGTTTCCGCAAGCAAGATATATAGTTTCGCACATCATCCGTAAACTAATCATAACAAATCCACTCGTTCAAAGCGACATTAGAGTGAAAATTTCACACTATTTACATCACATCCAAACCCATTGCAATTCAAAAAGAATAATCTCAATTAAGATAATTCATTCTATATAGGCTAATTAAACGAATCGATCGGCAGTCGCACATTTTGATACGACATCAATACAAAAAGCGAATGTGTGCACATCGTCGCGCGTCGCATCTCGTTCTCTCTCTCTCTCTCTCGCTCTCTCTCTCTCTCTCTCTCTCTGCTGCACTACTACTCGTGCGCGCACACACACACACGCACTTCCACAGAGAAAAGCAAACATACATACATACATACACGTATACGCAAACATCGATCGAGCTATCGGTCTGCCGATTAATTAAGCAAATGCGCGGCATTTCGATACCTTCCCCAGTGGCTCGTGTTAGATATGCGCGCCACTGCCACCGCTGCCGCCGTCGCCACCGCCACCGCCGTCCTATACTGGCTTATGTTGCACTGTCCCACCACCCCCGCTTATCGCGGCTCTCTCGCCAACTTTTACTTCCGCCATAGGGCACAGCGAAACTCGACCGAGTCAACCGTGTGTGAGCGCAGATATAAATATAAATCATTTTTGTCCTTCTCTGTGCATCTTCTCTTTTCTCTCTCTCTCTCTCTCTCTCTCTCTCTCTCTGCACTCTCGACGCGCTTTTACGTAATAAATCACTCGCGTGAACGTCGCATGTGTGCATGCGCGGGAAGGAAGGTGTCAACGTTATATACACCGTTTTGATGAACATAATCTGGCCTACGAAGGGAGAGGAGCGATTGAAGGGAAAAAGATATATACATATCGATCCGATTTGACCTGCGTTATACGTACGGAATGTTGAAGTGATGCAGTCGCGATGGCGATTTTCCTGGCCTGTATGTGTGTGATCGGGGAGGTCGTATATATATACGATACTCGAAACTGATCTAAACCCGGTAAATATCGTTCCATAAATATTTTTCTATCTCGAAATCTGCGCAAAGTTTCTGATCGATTGCTTTCGCGGGTTGCGTAACATGCTGAGAATTTGCTGCGGGGAGAAAGGAGGGGCGGGGGAGGAAGCATTTTCGCCCGTTAAAGTATGGATAGCGCGCGTCGATAATATAGGAATAACTTTCTGTCGTTGTTACGTGCTGTGTATCGAAGAAAAATATTCCATTTCATTGGATTATTCGCGAAACGCATATAATCTTTTCATAGTGTTGCATGTGTAGAGGAGCGACTGCGTGTATGTATACTTCGCCATTGTGTAAAGTTTTAACGTGATTAAAATATAATTATTGAAGATTTCGATGTATAGAACTATTTGGTATATTAAGTTCAGTATAATTATTCTGAGCGATTAAAACGCTTTGTTCTCTAAAACCAGCGGATCGGGACACTAATTAATTAAATAATCGGTGGTACAATACTTTTTTTAATAAAAAAAAGAAAGGTTCAAGTTATTCCTTTACTATATATAAATCACTTTTAAAGGCGCGTTCATTGTTTGCGCCCGAGATAGTATAGGATGAAAAATTTCTCAATAAAGTTCATAGTTCAAACAGCCCGAGCTTTTTATAGCGACTGGAAATTTCCTTCCACATCTGAAATTAATTAAAATTGCATAAAACGCGCCCCGGCAACAAGTTATAACCTAATTCCTACAGATCGAAATACTTTAAACTTGTGGGTAAAATTTTAATTTCCAAAGTTAAAGACTTTTTTTCTTCTAAACAACCGTTTAAAATAGTTCGCGTAAGCACTAATTATTTAATATCAACCGATATACTCGAGCCTGAAATTATCTGATAATGTTCATCTGACTGGTCAGTGTACTGGATGTGCCGTCGAGTGCGCTTATCAAGAGCACGTGGCTCTTGAGAATTTAAAAACCCATCCATTTCTGCGATAATTCTCAGTCGTTGTGCCGGTATGCACTACCGCCTTTGCTTTTCTTCTGTACTTAGCATAATTTTTACTTTACAAGCATACGTAAATATTAGCTTTGTTGAAAGATTAGTACATTCAAATGTAGAAATAATATTTTCAAACTTTCCAATATAGTACAACTTGTTATTTTGTTTATGCACAGCGTTGAATGGCGATGGATAATAATATTCTGCAGATTTCAAAGTAAATAAAATCATCAAAGAAATATGTAACGTCATACTTACAGAAGGAAATATATAAGAATTGAATTTCTACTTTATTTATAATTAATACATTGTTATTACAATGCGATAAAACATAGAGAAAGTTATTGAATAAAGAACTCGCAATTAAAATACACATAATTTTCATTTTTCATACAGTCATTAACTACAATAATATATTCTTTGTATACAATTGATAATTAAAATGTATATATACTTAATAAAGTCGTTTTGATGAAACTTTAGTAAAGTGAAAATTCAAATTATGTAAGCTAATCTCGAATGCATCAAAGTGAGTATTCACTATTATGAAAGTGCATTTCAAGACTCAATTTTCAATGGAAGTTTATTCAACGTCACTATAGGCGCATGTATATAATTTCATTTTATAAACATGAAAATCCGATGTTCTTAATGACAGAACTTTAATCCAATCCCTGCGCAAGATGCTTTATAGGAAAACTTCAATTCAACCAATTTGACACAAATTTCTTACTCTCCACCGCACTGCTCCAGCAATAGAATTACTATTAGAAAACTAAAAAGAGAGGCATGTATAGAGAGAGACCAAATTAGGCCTAATGTGTACACGCTTAGTCCACAGTGCGGCTGATGCCCACCACGAAACTACGGTCCGTCAAGACAGCTTTCAATTGTCCCTATAATTAGACCGAATGTAACGTGCATCCTGTTCCAAAGCCTCGAACACAGAGAGAGAGAAAGAGAGAGAGAGAGAGAGAGAGACATCACTCGAATTTCTCGCTTTATCAGTGAGTTCCAACAACATCCCCCCTCAAACCGCGCTGCACATTCGAACATTCTGGAATAGAAACACATTATCCACAACCGCGCCGCTACAATTTAAGCCTCTCGATGAGATGATATGAGAGGAGAAGAAGAAGAAGAGGAAGAAGCACCCGCGGCTTCCGTATAATAAATGGTGCGCAGCAGCGCGAGTCGAAGAAAGGGCGCGCTAGAGTGTGTGCAGCCCACCCCACCCCTTTCTTTTTCGTCCGCTAACGAGAGAGTGAGACTCGAGAGAGACTGGGAGGGAGAGACAGAGAAAGAGAGAGAGAGACAGAGAGGTTATTAACGGAGGAAAAAGTCTCGGCTAATGCACTTAATTAACCCGAGGTCACGTTATGCCCGTGTTCCAGCAATTAACGAGCTCTCTCTCTCTCTCTCTCTCTCTCTCTCTCTCTCTTTCTCTCTCTCGGTGTACGAGTGCGTGTGTGTGTGTGTGTGTGTGTCTGTGTAAGTATGGCCCATATTTCTCATCTCTCGATATGCCGCGAGCGCGGGGCCATCGATTTTCCATGGACATCGAGGCTCAAAGAGAGAGAGAGAGAGGGAGAGAGAGAGAGAGAGAGAGAGAGAGAGATGGAGGGAGGGAGAGAGGGCAACAGCAGCAGCAGTTCTGTGTAGAGGTTCGCCAGCGCCTAAGGCAATCTAGATTAATTGAATTTCCTTGGGGAAATTTCGGGTCTTTTCGCACTCTCTCTCTCTCTCTCTCTCTCTCTCTCTCTCTCTCTCTCTCCATACCGCTAGTTCACCTCTTTTTTCTACTGCACGCACGATGCGTACGCGTGTGCTTCTGCATATACGATGTAAATTGTGTTTAATTAACGCGTGTTGTTTTTTTGTCCGGTTGTTGTGCAGGTTGGCAGCGCAAGAGGCGGCACAAAAGGACTCTGGATACTCGAGTCAGTACAGGAGAAGGCAGAGGTGCACCGGACTCAGCGGTCTCGGTGACTGGGCTGGCGCTGGAGGGGAGGTGAGTCCAAACAGTCCAAACTTGCGTAAACTGTGCAATGTATACGTATAGTGAGACGCAGGCGCAGCTTGCGTCGCGTCCTACTGTTTTACGAGTGGCGAGTTTACGCGTTAAAGCTATGCTGTAAAGCTGCCAAAGTCTTTTAGCTCGCTTTGTCGGCTACTCGCGTCGCGTTTCGTACTTATACAGCTGTCGGGCAATTGATTAAAGCTGCGGAGGCTTAGAATGCGGCGGATCATTGCACAAGCTAGGCAAAAGCAATTTACAAAATTTAAAGAATAATAATATTATGACTACTTCTCTGTTTGTATAACGATCGCGCGTTCAATTTTAATGCAAATTAAGTATGAAAAATAGAGAAATAAACGCGTTTCTATATGTACATTCACATGCATTGCATCGCTAGAGAAAACACAATAATAATATTTAATCAACTTGTTCCAATTTCAAAAGCACGTAAACAAGTTGTATTTTTCTCCTTTTATCCATATTTATAGAAGAAAACTAGAAAATTATTCGTAAAGCTGATTCTATTGAATTGACGGAATGCAAAATGTTTGCTCAAAAGTAACAAAAGCGTTCCATTTCTGATCTGCGTTCGAGTGAACATAGCGAGAATCGAGTTTTCGACATTTTGTGAAATGGAAATTTCATTTATTGTTTGAAGTGTATTACGTATTCTAGATTTAAATTTCAAATATCATCTTAGCTTCTATCAAATTCAGTAAGCCTGATTCGATTTATATAAAAAGAATTTAATTAAGATCGATAACGATCTTCAGAGATTTTGAGCAGAATATAATGCATCTTTATTTAAAATTTCTTATTCTTTCTTTATCAACGATTTTAATTAAAAATAGTAACTATAAATAAATTTTCGATTATTTTTTTTCAAAGCCATTCCTTTTGGAATGTTATTAATTTTTGCTGTATTAAAATTAAAATAAACAATAACTCAGATCGTATTATCGATTATACTTCAAATAAGCTAATAAAAATCGTGTAGTCAGTACTTCATTTTATTTGATTGGTATATCAGTAGGTGTCAATAAAACTGTATTTTCTGAACGCGACAGTGAGTATTGAGATATTCGATGAGAGATAATCAGAAAAAAATTCATCTCACTACTCATAATTATTTTACCTGAAAAATTAAGTTTAAATAATTATTCGATATAATAAAAATGACTATAACAATAAACATTTTAAAATTATAACGTGCCAACAGATTCATACTGTTAGGAGCTTTCCTGAACACTAATTAATATAAATTACTTTTTGCATTATTTGTAAACAGTTTTTTTGCTGATTTGTACTTTAATAACTTATTATAGTTTGAGATATTTATGTCAAATACACTGCATATTTGTAAAATAATAAATAGCGCGCAAAGAGAGGGCATTCATTGTACAACGGTACATGGTTAACAATTCCATATTATTTTAAAAACATAAGCGCAAGCACAAGTACATAAAATCTATTACCGCCCGCTCGCACACATTAAAAGGGCAGTGGGTTGCAAGGAACATTATTTTCTCGTTGCATTTCGAGTCGATAAGGTTGAGAGCCCAACTAACCGGGAAACAGCATCAGCAAGCACACTAAGACAAATGTTGTTGCTGTTGCGCGAACGATACAGGTATCAGGTCTAGTGGTGATGGCACCAGGCCGGGATCAGGGTGGAGGGACGGGGGACGGGGGCGGCAAGGGCCCCTCGTCCCTGTTCATACTGAGCGAGGATAACTGCATAAGGAAGCACACGCGCTTCATAATCGAGTGGCCGCCCTTCGAGTACGCCGTCCTCCTCACCATCATCGCCAACTGCGTTGTGCTGGCGCTCGAGGAACATCTGCCATGCCACGACAAGACCACCCTCGCAAAGAAGCTCGAGACTACCGAGATCTACTTCCTCGGCATATTCTGCGTCGAGGCGAGCCTCAAGATCTTGGCCCTCGGCTTCGTCCTCCATCGCGGCTCCTACCTCCGCAACATCTGGAACATCATGGATTTCTTCGTCGTCGTCACCGGGTAAATTTGCATTTCTTTTTCACCGTCTCTTTGTTCTTCTGGATAATCTGGGTGATGGGCACGTGAGGATTCGATTGTTGTATTGGCTCGGTACCGGTGTGGTTTTAGCCAGAGATTTGGCGACGTTACCTGTTCAACGGTACTTAGCCAGTAGCAATAGGCAATTCTTATGTGGAAGAAAGGTCGATGACTGGTGAAAAATTGATTCCGATGTCTTTGCAAGTCTAACATTCGCTATTTACCTTGCAAATGTTGAGATATCGTGGACGATGAATATTTTAATCCTCGACGGCAGAATTAAGACATTCGCTAGTCTCGAGATAACTACATGACTAAAGCCACATTCTATATCACTTATTTATGCCCATCGGGCTTTTTACGATATCTACATTATTGATTCGATATTTTATTTTTAATGTGCTACCGCTGGCCACAAATTAATGTTAATTTTTCACCAAGACTTTTTTTTGCTCCTTCAACTACGCATCGCACACCTGTAGTTCAAAAATAGTCCAACAAACGTGAATAAATTAATGTACTTAAGTTGATAACTTTTCTGTATGGCTTACACATCGATTTAACTCAGGAGATACTGTGCGATACGTCCGTTGAGGCATTAAAACCATCGAACGATCTAATGTACTCCATAAGATTCAGAAATTGATAATTATTAAACTTTAATATTATTTATCTTTATAAATGAATTTCGGTAAGAATAAATAACTTTCAGCGAAGAAATTAAATTCAGAATGATTTTCGCATATTATAAGTGTAATTTGCAAAAAATATTCTGCAATTATCTTTACTTCTATCATCATCAAATTCATCATTCATATTATTAATTTTTCTTAACAGTCGCGATTTTATCGAGTCCTCTGCGGGTTTTTTTTAATAAGTATGTCATTAAAATATTTTCATCTTATTCTCTAATTGAACGTGCATATCGTTATATCGGTGTAATGCTGTAAATTTTTTCTCTTTAATTCGGAAATTATCTCTAACTAGAATTAGAGCAAACTTAATGTTTTTATTTTGATAGTATTGCACTAGTATTACGATACATATATGTACATTTCGGATCGCAGATGCGTTTTTAGGGCAAAAGAAAATGAAAGATGAAAATATACATGACATTGAGTATAGTTTGATATTCGAAAAATTAAATCTATATTATTTTTTTTAACGATAACAGTCTGTTATAACTATAGAAATATTTTTGTAATGTAAGGTATAGTTTTTCTTCTAAAACAAATTCAAAATTTGTTAATAGGGATTCAAATTCCAAGTCAATAAAAATGCTCTTCCAAATTTCAACTAATATACAGATTTCTTCTTCGAGTATCAAGCTAACTATATCACAAGCCGTGATAATTCTCCCGTCTAAAAATAAAAACTAAAATAAATCCATACACACGCATAATCGTATATAAAGTCGAGTCGCGGAGACCGAGAAAAAGTTCACCGCTCGTTGCGATGGCAACACTCGTCTTCGAAATTCGATATATAAGCTCAACTCCCTCGTTTGCAAAGCCACTCTTTCTTCCTACTTTTAATTCGAATTAGCATATATAAAAAAACAAGTCCCAAGACTTCGAGCGGTGAGCTACTTGCCGGTCGATCGCCAAACTAAAAAAGACAAACTACCTACTCGTCGGTCGCGAGCAAATATGTAAGCAAGGATATATCGAAAGAAGGCACCAATGGAAAGTAAATGATAACTTGGGGCTATGATGTGTGTGGAATGTTAGGTCGATGACCGTGTTCGCCGAAACAAACGTGGATGTCGACCTGCGTATGCTACGTTCCTTCAGGGTACTCAGGCCGTTAAAGCTGGTCTCGAAAATTCCAAGTGAGTTTCTAGAAAAAACAAAACAACCAAACAAAAAAAAAACAAAAACCCCAAAAGGTGTGTACCCTCTGTGTAACACCTTCAAAATATCAAACAACCAACTCTCCTACGACATGATTATTTGCGCCTTACATTATGTACTGTTTCGTATTGGCTCGTTCACCATTATTCCTCGTTCTCCGTATTTTTTATATCTATTATATACGTATAGACTGTACTTGAGATCTTACATAGCTAGTTTAATAATACTTGAATTAGTTGCGTCTACATAGAGACACTTAGCTCTTGTGTCAGTTTACTCGTGAAGTTATATAATGTACAAATAGGATTTAGGAATATCTCGAATTTTATATATATATATATATAATTATAGGAGAAACTATACATATATATATATATATGTCCTTGTGTACGTATTTTTTGCTTCGATCGTTCATTCGATTGATATTAGATTCGAAAAAGAGACAGAGATGTGAAGAATCAAGTTTGACGGTTTTTGAATTTTGTAAGTTTTTCGCCTGTTTTCTTGATCGCTGTCTATTTTTCTTCTTATAATGTACGGCTATTATTATTACTGTTATTATTATTATTCTCACATAATAATTATTACTTATTAGCGGCTGTTTATGTTTTAGACCAGTTGATTAAATAAAGTAAATAGTTGATGTAGGTAAGACATATATGTCTTTATTACGTTATAGAACAACGTCATAAATACAGTTCGAATTCCCTTCAAGGTCTTGCAAATGCTTCTCCGACTTTTAATTCATCAATGTAAATTAATACAAATTAGCAGTTTACAAGATCTTGTATACCGAGTTCTATTAGAGAACTTTCATCAAATAATGTATAGTATGTCTAGTAAATTTCGACTTAGTCTTTAAAGAGTATTTACAGAAATATGTGAAATACAAATAGTTTAAAATGTGATTGTCGCTTTGCTGATGTAATTTATTGTAAGTGTAACTATAATTAGACGATGAATTATATACTAGAGAAAAACAATTGACAGTCCTGATGATTATTTTGATATCGTTACTCTCGTTACCTTCTTTAGGTATATCGGCGCCTAGCGTACGTAAGAGATAAAGCTAGTATCGCTAGAAATTCTTAACCCTTTGTATCGTAGAAAATCTTCATTACGACGAAAATTCTTTTCTTTACCCTCCCTAGTGATTACGTGGTTCTATTTAGTCCAAGTCTTGTAAGAAGTCTCAATTAAGTATAAGTGGCAGAGAAAAGATGTTCATTTATTCTGCATTTATTTGTGATACCTTTTATTCAATTCAAATTTTATTTTGTACATAAAAATCTATATTACGTGGAGTCGAATTCATAATTTCAAGATTGTAAAAAGAAGTATATTAAACCGAAGGGTTAAGTGTAATCATTTTTGCAGTGAAACATGAGCTGGACTGATTCTTTAGGTTTACACCTGTATTACGCCTTAATCATTAGTTTCTTCATCGCCTTATCCTTGGTCCAAAGAATATCATAACAAATAGTTTTATTTTTATTATGTAATTTATCCTATGATAGTCGGTCTAGAGTTGAGGCATAAAAAAAGAAATAAAAAGCAGAATCTTAGAAACTCAACATAATGTAATTGGCTATCATTTTACTATTCCGACTCTTCAACTGAAAATGTTACGCGAAGAAAACTGTCGTTTTTATAAATAAAATTATCGCCTTTTCATGCTGTACTTAGCCCAGATAAAATCTCTGATACGACTTGAAAATATTCACCAGAAAGAAAAAACGAAGCTGTTATGACGTTCTTTGTGCATCCTTTTCACCTCTTCCTCACTTTTTTTTTATTCTCTCTAACCTATATTATGGAGCCACTCAGGCTCCTAAACGAGTTCAACGTAAAAAGAGAAGTAGAATGAGTGCGAGAACCAGTAGCGAGAGATATAGAAATAAGTGCAGCATTTTGGGCACACGAGAGGACGAGGATCATTAAGATCGTCGTTGAAATGTGTATCTGTCCGACTTTGGGTGGCGAGAACCATTAGTGGTAAGGCTGAGAATGACTGCGTGCGTATGCTATCTTTAACCCCATGTTGTATCACCCACCCACCACTTATCTATACCCGATTTTTTTTTTCATTCTCTTTCACTTTGCTCCTCGAGAATTGTGTAGAGCGCTGCACATATTGCGCTATTTCAGCCGCTATGGCGCTAAATTGGCGAAGTTGGACGTGATTTCGTATTTCGAGCACAATGTGCTTTCTCAGATAGAGGAAGTTAGATCGAGAGCAAATTTATTTCGTTTCAACCGTTATTACGACTCTTGAAATGTGTAATTTGGATTTGGTAATAATGAGTAGTATAAATTCTTGATAATAAAGTGAAAGGATGATTTTTAAAAAACTAACAACTATCGATTGCAATAATTTGCACATGGTACAATTAAAGTGAATCATAGTGGGACGTAAGCATGCGCTTATATTTTCGACTTAAAAAAACTGTACGACTTGGCCAATTAACCTCTTGTTTTGTCTTACAAAAGCTATATAGTCCCGTTGAACGTAGGATGCGTTTATTAGAGAGAGACGCACGAAGAGGAAAAGAAAAGGTGGAAAAAAAAGAAAACTGTTCAATAAGGAACACGTATGATGCACCCATATAGTGAGGCATTTGATGCCACTCCAAAGACGCCGTACTATATTTAGCACCATCTATTTTTAGCTGCAGTCGATGAATAATAAAGTCGACTATACGATGGTAAATAGATGCTCTAGCGCTCTGTAACCTACTGGACGAATCCGCACATTACTGGTTTTTTTCCCCTTTTAGCTAAACTTAGCGCTAAGCGCGACCGTCTCTGTATATCCTCAGAAATTTCCGATGACTTTTTTCCTATCCCTCCGTCACCGTGTGGAAACAAATATAAACGAACCGTTGTCGCATTATTATTCTAAATCGTTAAATCTATCGGATCAAAAGTTGCAGATAAAAGTATTTACGTTAATATTTTAGATGAAACATCGAGGAATGCTGGGCAATACAGAAAATAAACTTTAATTGAATTCGCTACTTGCCGAGGAGTGAATTTCAAAACAATAAACTTTACAATGTACATTATGAATAAAGCGCAAGTTAAACATTTTGCGGTTAAACACGGTCGGGGGTCGGAGACACGCAGATGCCTTATAGAAATCAACCCGGTGTTCGATAACTATAATGAGCGTGCACTGAAAGTGTGTTCGCAAACTCTATACAACGCCATGAAAAAAGTATGAACCGTGAAGAAGTTTCGGCCCCGTTTACTCTGCGGGCTCTCGCAAGTAGATAAGTTCCGCGACCGGTTAGACGGAAAATGTTTGAGGACAAAAGCCTCGCACGGTAATCTCTTTTAATAATTGGCTAGAAAATTAGGTTAATAGAAAGTTCTTTTCGTGCACTAAACTAATATATTTAAAAGTTTTTAAGCTGATTATTTCTGTAGTTGCGAGTATAGTTACCCCTCTCGCTCTCTCTCTCTCTCTCTCTCTCTCTCTTCGCTCGCTTAAGTCCTGCGAGCGACCATAATTCATCTAACTTTGCCCCGCGGGATGAGATGGTTCAAACATTTTCAAATTTATGTCGCACCCGGCTCCGTTTGGGGTCAATGCAGTCTTGGCCAAAGCTGACCGTTACGTATAAACTTATTAAATATTTCTCTGTAAGCAATCAACAACTTTACATGTAAAAACAACGAATGGTAAATACTAATCGAAAACGGATGAAAGTCCATTGATTAACTATCTAAAAGCATGAATTATATTTCGTTTTCACCCATGTAATTTAACCGTATATTCACCATTCTACAAGCTCTAAAATTCAGCGTATGATCATTAAAAGTGAACATACGACATGTTGAAAAAAAAAAGGAAGCGCGAGCGAACACAATGGCGTCTCCGGCCGAGGACTATTTAAATTCAAAGTTAGCCCAAAGAGCGAGGCTGTTATGCGCGACTTGGCCGGGTATTTTTCCCAACCATCATCGAGCAAAGAAAGAGGAGCTCGAGGACCCAATTAAATTTCCACACGGGACTTTCTTTACTCTCGGCCGAAAATTCTCGACCTCTTCGATCCTTACTCCCTGAATAAGACACGATACCACATATACACACACATACACACACACATAGACACACACATATAAACGTACGACTATCCTACACTAGTATCATCCTTTCTTCCATTGTAACTCCTCCCCTCACGTCTTTGTCTATAACGAAAATCTTAGCTCGACGAGCTTCATAGTACAACATTAGGCTAGAGATTCGATCTTATCGATTGACCTAGAATAAAATGATTTAGTGATATATATCCTTTGTCACAAAAAGTTGCTGTAAATGATAATTTGTCGATAAACTTTGTACTTTCGACTGATAAATGTGCGACGGTGTTCTCCGCCGCTTATGCCACCTCTCACCGTTGATTTTCATTATTGCAGAGAGTGAAAATAACTGTATCGGAGGGGATTTTATGTACACGATATATATATATACGAAATGACGATTGCGACTTTTGTCTCGAAGGATAGTAGAGATACGATAAGAGAAGAGGAGAAGAGCGTAGAAATCAATGCTGTTTATTATATTCTGTGTGTATACGAGTAAAGTGCGTGTCTAACCGTTTTTTCTTTTCACATTTCATGCTGTCATTAGTTTTAGTCATAGTGTAACTTATTTTATATGACCGCTAGAATAGATACTAATTTTTTCTTTTCTTTCGTTTTATTATTTTACCCTCATTTTTCACCTCACCATAATAACAATAGATTGAAGCTACTCTCCCATGATTTATCAAGAAGTGGCTGATTTCTCTTTTTTTTCATAATTATCAAATTTATAAATGATTAGTCATTAATAATATGATAATATAAATATATTAGAGTACTTATAGATACTTAATGAACCAAAAATACTGAAACGATACGCCGACGTTTTTAATAATGTCACATTGGTATTCATAATAGAAGAATCTCGGAGTAATTTGAACTTTATAATTAGAATATTGCACTCTCTTGAATGTATAAACAAGTCGCAACAAACGGACAGCGATCTCCAAGGGATATTTCTTTTATAACGGAAAGAAACCTTTCGCTCGCATTAAAATTAAATTGCACTTCTCGCTAGAGAAGTAATATTGCTTTAAGCAGATATCAGAATTTCCGTTCTAAAAGAATAAACCCAGCACCGATTCGTCATAAAATACGACGTGTCGTTTCATTATATAAAGAAAAAAAAAAAAAAAAAAAACGAAGCGAGAAACGCGGTGGCACAGAAGTCCACGACGTCTCTCGGTTCGCGGCCAAAGGGACTTAGTCCATAGATGACAAAATGAGAAGAGAAAGGGAGGCTAGATGGCTAGTTACTTGGTAGTAATTAAGTAGTGGATTAGCGTAATAGAGTAGTAAGTAGTAAAGTGTGGCGGGGGTTGTGTGTATGTTTGGGGCAGGTTCATCACGGCGTTCCCGCAAGGCATAAACCTGGATATGGATCTGCGCACGTTGCGCGCTATACGCGTGTTGCGACCGCTCAAACTAGTCTCCGGCATACCAAGTGAGTAGAGGCGCTTCAATTAATCCTGCCAAAATGCTATAGAGGACGTGTGTGTGTGATGCACACGATGTGTGTGTGTGCGCGCGACATTTTCTGTAGCACTTTAGACAAACGTACGCACCTATACCCGAACAAAAATAATAATACCTTCTCCGAAACCCCCCTATCCTCTCATTTAACTCGATCTTTTTGTCGCTGTAGTCGTAGTTACTTAAAATCGGTGTTTTTTTTTGTAATTGTCTTTGGGAATCAATACCAGTTGCTATTGTGCGACTCGAGAGATGCTCATTTCGCGATGTAGATATGTCGTAAAACGACTGGATTTCCGCGTCTCTTGAAAATAATAAAATTAGGGGCGGGTCACGAGTGCTGAAGCACTGGTGAACAATGGGGCTGCTGTCATGTACAAAATGTAATAAAATTTTTACTCCACGCGGCGCAAAAGCTCGATTGTAATAAAGTTTAGAAGAAAAATTTAATAATACATTCTCCGAGGAAAAAGAGGATGGAACGATGTAAAGAAAAATTATCGATACGTAACACTGGTATTGGTCACCTAAGACGTTAATTAGAACTAAATGTTGCTAAAAGAGAGTGATGAGCCTCCAAGCGAGTGCAGTAATTAACCATAATCAGTAGTATCACGAGTAAAATAGTTTAGTAAAAGTCTGTAGTTGTGTGAGAAAAGTTAAGGGCTAAGAGAAAGGTTGGGGGTTAAGGGGGGTAGGGAAAGATTGAAAAGAGAGGCTCTCCCGGGGGAGGATTGAGCCTGGCTAATTAAAAGGGCCTCTCGATTGCTTCGCACAGGTCTCCAGGTGGTGCTCAAGTCGATCATCAAGGCGATGGCTCCGCTCTTGCAGATCGGCTTGCTCGTCCTGTTTGCCATCGTGATATTCGCCATCATCGGCCTCGAGTTTTATTCGGGGACCTTGCACAAGACGTGTTACAGCATAGAAAATGCCGGTAAATATTCATTCTCTCTTGCATTCTCGATTATATTTTCTCTTCCTATATGTAAATATCTGTCGTTTGTGGCATGAAACATTCGCGAGCTCTATTTGCTCTCTGCGAACTCGTACGTGGTTATGATTTTCAATGCGGAAATTGTTTATTCGCGTATTGGCTTTTACAATTCAAATATTGTAATCTTTGAACCATTGTATCTTTAGCATTCGACATGTTATAAATGAAAATTTTAAAAGCCATAAGTTGCTTGTTCTTTGAAAGTTGAAGGATTAACATGCCTGTGTTTGTTGTGCGACAGAACTAATCATAAAGGACGGCGAACAGCCAAATCCGTGCAACACGGACAACGAGTCTGAGGCGCCGCTGGGCGCCCACGTATGCAACGCTAATACCTCGAAGTGCTCTGATCGCTGGGAGGGACCAAACAGCGGCATCACCAGCTTCGATAACATCGGTTTCGCCATGCTCACCGTCTTCCAGTGCATCACCATGGAGGGCTGGACTGCCATATTGTACTGGGTAACGCAAGAAATATGTTCATCAGTGTTAAACCAAAGAAAGAACGTAAAGTCGCGAAGCGAACAAAAGAGGAAAAGGAAGGAGGAGCCGTGCTCTTTGTGTATACTTTTCGTTTTTGGGCTTTGCGCGCGTGTGTGTCTCTCTCTCTTGCGCTTGTTGCGGTCCTGTGGTATATATACAATAGAGAAGCGGGACGAGTGGAGGCGGAATCGCGATGACAATTCGTTGGGTCTATTTCGGTAATTTAAAGTGGGTTTTTAAGAAGTAGACGCATTGCGTGGGTAATCGTTTCTACAGAAGTTCATATTTACATTGTTGTAATTCAACAAAGTTGGATCTGCTATTTAATCGAAAGATAAACTGCTAAAATTTACAGTTCGACATAAAGATGTCAGATAAGTAGATTAATTCTGGATACAATCAGACATTCCGTATGTATAGATATACCCATGTTTATTTTAAATGTTGCCATTGAATATCTTGGTTTCACCGAAATTGAGAAAATTAAAATCAAAGCTTGCTTTTATTATTGAAAAAGCATAGCAAATTTTCATCACATTTCGTTAACACTTGCACATCTCTATTGCGAGCTCGAAGACAATCGTAAGGGAGAAAAAGACTTGAAACGTGTCGTCATCTGTCAATGTTGTGCACTCGATGTACTTATATATATCGGATATATAACTTGCTCAAAAAATTATTTTTTTTTTAATGCGTGTTTATATACCTTTGGTTTATATTTCGGTGTTATCTTTTTTTTTTTATATTATTTGATGTTTAGATTTATATCTAAATCTCATTGGTGGTGCTTTTGGTTGAATTATTTCTATACTTTTTATAACGAGAACTCGTGCCTGGCGCTTAACCCTTTAACCCTATTATAACACCGCTGTCTATATCTCTATCTCTCTTTATATATATATTCACACAGTATAAAACAACTCCAATATAAATGCATGTAGCATATAGAACAACACACTCTCTGGCAATTGGCATGTTTGCATCGCGATATATATATACATATTCATTTTCTGTGCACATGAACGTACGTAAATCGTAACTGCTAAATAACATTACCTTTGCCATTCGCATTATACAACGATCGCTATATACTTCTAATAAAAGTATTATCGGTAACATTGCAAAAATCATATATTTTTTTTTCTATTGAACATTGATTTAAAATATGAAAACAATGAAAGACACGTGGCGATCATACAAGTAAACAACAGATTGACTGAGCTTTACTGGAAAAGTATTTAACAGCTCGCATACACGTACACGACACTCAGCAGCTGTACATTAACATTCCCAAGGATCGTCACTTTTTTATTTTCCTTTCAAACGAAATATCAGCTCGTTCGTATCGATTCACATTGTACACTCAACGCCGCACTGTACAATATACGAACTTTCGAGTCATTGACGAGGTTCACAGGTATATTAATTCAGCGAATATATACAAAAGGATCAACAGGCACGATTTCTCCCTTATGTATACGTCTGTCTCTCTCTCTCTCTCTCTCTATATATATATATATATCTCACATAAGTGTACATATTTTTTCCTCAACCATTTTTTTTTGTGCGTTCCGGTGTTTCTTTATTTCTCACACCTTGTCTCGATCATCGTGATCGGTGTCCCATGTGTTTTCTTTTTATTCCGTGCAACCATAGCAATCCTTGTGTACAGTTCTGTTTTTCGTTTGTTTAGATTTTTTTTTGGTTTTGTTTACTCCATTATAGCGTGGCAATAATAAGCATGACACGGTGATTTGATTATCATTTAAGAATCACGTCGGGTGTCCTAATTGATCTCTGCTAACACTGACGTATATATTCACTTTGCTCAGTATGACACTGTCAGTTTCAGCCCTCACTTATCTTATTTCAAATATATGTATATAAGTCGCTATAAAGAATCGAAAACTCCTCGGGATCTCGTTCGAGCGTTTCATTTCCTCTCGATTATAATTAATTGTAGAGAAAGTGGTTGTCGTTGATTTCGAGACTCCGAAGAGGTTTACGGGGGGTGTGAATGTAACACGTTTTCTTTTCCTTATTTTCTTTTCTACATGTTGCAAGTCGTCTCTCCAGAACACTGATCACTCATCCTCTGCGTTACATGCAACTGATCATTGTGCAAAGTAACTGATTACGCCAATACTTTTCCGTAAAGAGAAAGTGATATTTTCTTTATGAAAAAATGCGGAGAAAGGCAACGTCAAACTTTGTTTAATGGCGGATTATTGTAAAGCGGGGGAGTAAACTGACCTTTAGCACAAAGCAAAACTTTTTTATGTCAATCACACACAACTTCCATTGTCAGGACCAATCTTTCACACCTCCTAATATAAATATAAAGCATCTATATATATGTATATTGTTCGCCGACAAAGACAATGCTGTAGAGTACATAGTATTGCCAGAAAGTTGACTGCCATATACGTGCATTAATGACGAGACTCGAACGGCATCGTCTTTTCGGTCACTACTTCTATTTAAGTGTACAATTTATATTATCTCATTGTCGCTGATCAATATGTGCGTGTAAACTCTTGATGCTGTGTGCCAAATTATCACGTTGACATGATCTGTCGATCAGTTTTACATGCCAATTGTGACTAAATCTCACGAGAATTTGATGAATTTTGTAGACGAATGACGCTCTCGGTAGTACGTTCAACTGGATATACTTTATACCTCTAATCGTCATCGGATCTTTCTTCATGCTGAACTTAGTTCTCGGTGTGTTGAGCGGGTGAGTTATGGACTTTGACTTATTTTATCATCCGCGCATTGGCCCATCGACAACGACGACATCGTCAGAATCATCCATTCCTGTTACCTTTCGTCTCTCTCATTGTCATGGCAGAATAATAATAATGTCTATAGGGGTGGTGGGAAACTTGTGATACAAAGAATCATGAGAATTAGACAGTTTTGATAATGTTTCTTAGGGAGTTTTCGAACGAAAGAACGCGCGTTGAAAGGCGAGCCGAGTATCAAA
Source organism: Megastigmus stigmatizans (assembly GCA_900490015.1). Classification (NCBI taxonomy): domain Eukaryota; kingdom Metazoa; phylum Arthropoda; class Insecta; order Hymenoptera; family Megastigmidae; genus Megastigmus; species Megastigmus stigmatizans. The sequence goes on along the minus strand of UELV01005238.1, from coordinate 14,826 downwards.
AGGCAAAAATGAAGCGTCTCTTCACCACTGCCTTCAGTTCGTATTTAAACTGGATCACCCAAGCAGGTTTCAATTTTAACGTATTCCTTGTCCTTTGTAAACTTGCTAGCGTTCAAGTAGTTTGGTAGGTGTCCTTTTTAAAAAAAAAATTTCATGACTTTCATTAATAAAAATTAAGACAATGTAAGTTGATCAAAATTATGGGTAAAGAGTCTATTATTTGTTCAATGTAACATTGACCTTTCATTGGTTTTATAACACCAAATTCAAAACTTGTCAAGTATAGTATCAAATATTTAATCAAGTATTGTAAAAAAAAAAAACTAATATCATACCAACTGATATTTTCAAAAAAATATATTTTCTAAAATTTGTCAGGACACTTGCCGTTTGCAGTATAACTTGTATCAAAAGGCCCGCGAAAGTAAGCCAGACTAATCCTACACTATACCTATCCTATAGCAATCCAGTAATCAGTAACATTAAATTTACGTAAGAAGCTAAAGTAGACTTGGGACTTTAACAATCTTTTACCTATAACAATAAGCTAGACAAACATTATCGACTGTAACGCATCACATCACTATTTATAATTCATAAAAACCGATCAATGAAGGAGAGAAACTAATCATCAAGATCGCTCTTGTCATCGTGCGCTTGACAGCCCCATATCATGTACCTATTTTGTAACGCTTTGTAGAGAATTCGCGAAGGAGAGGGAGAAGGTGGAGAACCGACAAACTTTTCTCAAAATGCGAAGACACCAGCAGCTTGAGCGCGAGCTAAACGGCTACGTCGAGTGGATCTGCAAAGCAGGTTAGATGCCGCTAGATTTCAATTAATCGCTTTTGTTGCCTGTCATTCGCAAAACTTTCCAATCGATCTAACACTCGGAGAATGAAATTCGTTTGGATGAAAACAAAAAACGAGAAATTCGAATGTCAATAAAAATCGATTATTTTTCAACGATTTTTCAGATGAGAAACGGTTGGAAAGAATGTCATTAAGTTTTTAATAGCGATCTGATAAGTAGTTAATTGCTTGTTAAAGTCAGTGATAACTCGTTTGAAATATCGTAGGGACGATGAAAGGAGATAAAAATTTTCAATCTGTGCATAAATTGTCTGTTAAATTTAGACGGGCACGTGTAAAACGTATATTACTTCGTTAAAGACGGATAACGAGTGTATAAGAAGATTTGCAGATTACTAATAGACAATGTTTTGTTATAGTTTATTTAGAACGATGCATATTTTTAATTAAATAGTAAATTATTCAATAATTATATATATTTTTATATTACTATAAATATTAATGGCATTTTCTTCTATTTCTTTATCAAGTTTCAAGGCCGCGCTTTTATATATAAACTCAAATGATGACGCACGCAAACTATTTTATATATACTTATTATAAATCATTGTGTAAAAAATTCCTTTCGTTATATTTATGCAAATCGATTTCTTTTAAAATAAACAAGCGCTAAAGCACTCCAATGGTGAAATATGTCTAAAATGATAAAGCGTACCATACGAGATTCGATAATATTTATATTTTTAACAAACTAAACTAAAGACATTTTTATTGACCTTTTCGTCTCCAGTATGTAAGCGCAGGAATCGAATTCTCCGAGTGCAATTATTAACTCCTTGGCAAAGGTATACTCTCCCAGTCATTTAGTATGTATATAGCGAGCCCTACAGCGGCTAATGTAACTTGGTCGCCAGTCGATTTTTCCGCGAATCGCTCCAATTTAAGCCCAGATAATTGAACTGTCAATTTCATTTCCACAGAGGAAGTTATACTCGCGGAGGAGCGCACAACGGAGGAGGAAAAGATGCACATTATGGAAGGTAATCCTTGCGAAAATCGCTTACACACACAGATAGAAGGCAAAGTTTAGAAGAGGAGATGAACTAATTGTGGTATTTCTCGTGTGTTTCTAGCGAGGAAACGAGCGAAGAGAAAACAGCTGAAAAACCTCGGCAAGAGTAAAAGCACAGACACGGAAGAGGAGGATGCCGAGGATGATCAGGACGATGGTGAGTTGTATTTTTCCCGTTCGTCTCCTTTAATTGATAGACAAATTTTCGACTCTATCTATCTTTTATATTATCTACTTCTACGTTAATGTGATGACTATATATTTTATACTATTACCAGTATTTTTGTTGTCGATTCTTACATACATATTATATATTATATATTATTATACTATTATACCTAAGTAAAGAGTCTGTGAAAAGTTCAGAGTTTGCACTTTAGTGTAAAATAATCGATCGTTCTTATTACATATATATTATATTATCATATATATATATATCAACTTTCATTATCTCATTAGAATCAGAGATTATACATTATACGTTTATTTTTCTCTCTATACCCTGTTATACATAGTGTTGTTATTATGTGCCTTGTGCAAGGAAACAATCATTTTTGCGACTTCACTGAATTGATCAAAGAAATGAAAAAGAGATTAATATAATTTAGACAGACCATTGTTTATAATATGTACATACTTTTTTTGCAAATGATATTCTTTACTATTGTATTACCAATTATTCTATATTATCTCTCTCTCTCTCTCTCTATCATTATCGCGTATCATATCCCTACAATTTTGTCAAGGAGCATTCTAAACACACGCTATCAGATGATCCTCTTGTTTCAGAGCCTAAGAAAAAACTGAAAGGTAACTACAATCCAGGTCATACTACAGTAAATCTATATCTATATATTTATTAACGTTACGAGTAAAAAGCTACATTGTTTCTTTTTAACTGTTTGTGTTTATCGTTGAGAGTAACGAGTACTGTACGGTACTGTTATGCGTATTTCATTACAAACAACATTTGCTAATTATACACCTACACCATTATACGTATACTCGCACACGTGTATTCACACATGCATATAGAGACTCGGAGTTTTGTCTGTGTGGCTGCTGCTATTCGCTGCAGTCTTGCATTGTTATACACACGCGAAGAGCTGCGCAACGAGAGCGCCAAAGTTTAGCTTTTGCGCGTACTTATATACATATACATATATATGCCTGTTTATGAAAGTGAAGAAACACTGTGCGCCTCCGTCGCCGCCGCCGCCGCGGCAAGTAAACTTTTGAATCTAATTTGCTTCAGCGCGTTGGGATTCTTTCTTTTTTTTAAACTTGCTTCAGCTCTCTTTATTTAGCCTACATATATATTTTTGTATCTGGTATATATATATTTAATTATTGTGCTGATGATTACTTTTTACTATCATGCTTGACACTTTCTTTTGCTGACTTATGCTGCGAAGCAATGCCGATTGTATAAATTTGTCAACGAGAATTACCAACGAAATAATTTGTAGATAAAATCAACACATTTTGGTTCTTAGGTTTTTTACAAAATACAAAATTATTTATACGGCAACTTTGAGTTTCTACATATTTCCAAATTGATAAAAAAAGAACAAAATGTAATTATAATAAGTATTCTTGAAAATGCATATGGTCATTTTCCCTTATTTTGAGTAAATAATACTAATAAGCTACTGGAGTATTCGAGTTTTACTGTGATGTAATGTCTATTAACATTTTATTATTGTACATGTCAGTAATAATATAAATTATTGTATAAATTTAAATATTTCTTATAGTAATGCGTTCCATAAACATAATGAGTTGATTAATATACTATTGAATAACATAATGATGGTTTGTCGAGCAATTATTCTTAAAAAAAACTTTGAAAAAAAAAAAGAAAAAAAGGCAACACGTGTGCGAGCACATCAGGCATTACACACGCCATGTACCATCCTCACATACAGACATACACATCACAGAAACCATCTCCTTACGCGCAGTAAGCTCTGCAGTCGTTGTTGTAATTACTACGTAATTGTGTGCGGTATTGTAAAGCAGCGCGCCAGTCGACTTTGCTGCGAAGTATACTTCACTCAAGTTGGCCGGCTGCAGTAGGTAGCATCTAGTTTATACAAATATTTTTTCCATTATTTATATTATATATATATATATTTCCTGGCTGAGCAACTAAAACCATTAAATTCAATTGACGCAATTAACTATTATATATTGTACGTGTGATACTTTGAAGAGAATATACAAATGAAAAGTACCATATGTCTCTTTCGCACTGTAATAATCCCACTACTGACACTCGCACGCGACGAGCGCGGACCGACGAACGCCAAAGAGCGTCGCGACAATTTTTCAGACTATATGTATAACTCTGCTACAAAATACACTGGCTTAGGTGCACTGAAAATAATGGTTAGCTTTTGGTACTCTGTCACCTGTGATCTAGGTATATGTGACGCGGTGCGTGAAAGACTTTGATAATGATTATTGTCTTTTATTAGTGCGTGTTAATTGCATTTATTTTAGTTTGCATATTTTGTGGTTTTTCATTCCGGAAAATTTTAACCGTATACTTACTACTTAACTTTCTATTATTTGATGAATTTTATAAAAAAAAAAATGAAGAAAAACCATTTATTAATGAAACTTAGAAATATTCACGAATTTTTTGCCAGCATACAGTAGACAGAAATCCAAACAATATTTTGTCTAAAAATATATAATAGTACATCAGACAAATTATCGTTGTACCGTAAATATTTTTTTCAGTGCACATAAGCATCATCACCCATAATTCATTCTACTCCACATAAGCGTTCATTCTCGCGCTCCGTATACACGTCCAGACACATCAATTTCGCGAATCACTTTTCTCGCGCTCGCCGGGCTGTCCTGTGCACTGCCCGACAGTCTATATTTTTTTTCGGTTGTCGTTTGTATTTACGGCTCTGCCTTTTTAAATATATACCTACATATATTTACATCTACACGCATTCTACTCGCGTGTGTGTATGCAATGTGCGCACGAGAGAGAGATCGAGCTCGGCTCTTCAAAGTTCTACGGTCCCGTCGTCGATGCGTCGTTTCACTCGCTCTCTGTAAACATTCCTCTTTTTTGTTTTTCTTTTTTCTTTCATTTTTGACCCGTTTTTTCTTTTTTCCTAGTGTCTTTTTTTATTTTTGTCACTCGATCGCACATAAGCGATGATAAAGTGCACAAAATAATATACGTACAAAAAAAAAGACAAATATTTTTCTTAGGTATCTGCTTCTTCTGTTGTATCTCGAGTACATTTACCATATAATTTTCTTGGCTGGTGTCCATTTCTGCCATATGTTAATTATTTTTATTTTTGTTTTTATCTCTCCTCCCAAACGCAAAGTGCTTCCGAATATATCTATCTTTGCCTCCGCTGAAACGGAAATGAGAATGCATTGTATATCGGGGTATACACTTTTAAGGATTGCGAATATTCAATATTCACTGCAAGAAAGAAGAGAGTAACGTTAAAAGATTGTCAGGGACGCAGGACGTCCTCGCGGCGCGCTGGAATATTTGCAAACACTTTGCGTGCCTCCGTATGATTTAGGCGTGATGACATTTTTCAGCGGCGAGCGAGGTGCTAATTTTGTCCTGTTTTCCTTTCCTTTTTTTTACGATTAGTTGAAAGCCATACTTACTTGTCATTAAGCGTGTACATCCATATATATATCTTATATATATATATCTAGAAAATAGAAAAGCTCGATTCTCAAAGTAGTATGAGAAAACTTAGTCAGCGCTGCATTTCGAGTGAACATTGTACTTGACTTGAGCGTTTTACCCTATATATACGTTGTTATTTATCATAGTCAACAGTTTTGCGAATTTATTCCATAGTTGCATTTATTACATTATTCATTAACTAAGTATCTAAAATTGATCGTAGGAGCGAGTAAGGCAGTTTGTCGCGAAAGGCGAGTGCACTATACCTTTTCGAACGTATTATACAATCTAGTTTTTCCTCCTCTATAGTTTCTCTTACTCTCTTTCTCTTCCTCTCTCTCTCTCTCTCTCTCTCTCTCTCTCTCTCTCTCTCTCTCTCTCTCTCTCTCTCTCTCTCTCTCTCTCTCTCTCTCTCTGTCTCTCTCTCTCTCTCTCTCTCTCCCTCGGACTTAGAAGTTCGAGCTTTATATATTTACTTTAGTCAACATATTGCCATCTAGTGTCACGTTATCCCGCTTTTATTATACTAAGTAGAATTTATACGTATATATACATTGATATTGCGCGTGTGAGCCGTAGTGGAGCCATATTTAGTGATCATGTGAGAAAGTATGTCGAAAGAGGCTCGTGTATAAGCTATATATTAATGAGATGACTTTAATGAAATAGAATCGTTGCTGTTTTACCAATCTCCTGAGCCGTAATTATCATATTCTTATTAGCATAAACATGATATTGATATATACCTCGAGCTTAGTAAAAAGGCAGATTATTATATATTAGAACTAGTTTTTAAATCGATCAGTCGTCTAATTGCATAATTCACGCATTGTTACATCTAGCGATTAATATATCCTGTAAAATTGATGCAAAAGCTACCAGTAGATAGCCTGGTCCTCTCGAAAAAGTCTTCTAGATATGCTGGCCTAACTATAAACGCTCGTTCATACAATAACAAACATTTCTTTATCAACTAAACTTTACTTTTTCATCGTGTTGGCATTGTCAAAATGTACAAGAGGCACATCTACGAGACTTTCTTCCATAGGAAGCGCAGTCCTTTCGTTAGCTTAGATGATACAAATCCCTGCAGCTACATATGATTATTTAACACTTTATTAATGATTTTAATCCAAAGTCAGCGCTTGGCGCTAGGCGTTACGCGCGCAATTTGGCATAAAGATTATTACAAAACTATTACCACGAGCTTGCACGATGGCGGAGCTTGAGTGATAAAGCGAGATAATGTTTTTTCTAGGATTCTCGAGAGCTTCCTACCTCAAGTCAAAAGTAAAGAACCAAGGCGCCTGCGCGGAATTCTGGCGCAACGAGAAGAGATTTCGCTTCTGGATCAGGCACACGGTGAAGACGCAGTGGTTTTACTGGTTCGTCATCGTCCTCGTCTTTTTCAATACCATATGCGTAGCCGTCGAGCATTACGGTCAGCCCGAGTGGCTCACAGATTTTCTTTGTAAGTATTCTTTTCCAACCTTATTTTTTAAATATATTTAAATTACATATTATTATTTATAAAATAGCATAATGTTGAAATATGGATCAGATAAATTTTCAAGATTGCGTGGAAGATCATTAAAAAATTAACAAATTCTTCATATACTGTAACAAATGTTTAGTTTTCTAGCACATCGTAATATTGGAATGACACGGCAGTTTTTGAATTAAAATTTTCATCAATAATCAAATGTGTTCAGTCAGTCTAATATTAAATTTTCTACAATTGATCGATGCTTTTTTCAATTGCTCTAATTTCAGTTTACACCGAGTTCGTGTTCCTGGGCCTCTTCATGTGCGAGATGGTGATAAAGATGTACGCCCTCGGTCCGCGCATATACTTCGAGTCGAGCTTCAATCGCTTCGACTGCGTGGTCATCTCGGGCTCGATATTCGAGGTGATCTGGTCGGCGGTCAAGTCCGGCTCCTTTGGCCTTTCCGTCCTTCGTGCCCTTCGACTCCTGAGGATTTTCAAAGTGACCAAGTACTGGTCGAGCTTGAGGAATCTCGTCATTTCCCTCCTCAATTCAATGCGCAGCATCATCTCTCTCCTCTTCCTGCTCTTCCTCTTTATTCTCATATTCGCCCTACTCGGCATGCAGCTCTTCGGCGGTCAGTTCAACTTCGAAACTGGTACGCCGCCCACGAACTTCAACACCTTTCCCATCGCACTTCTCACTGTCTTCCAAGTAAGTTGACTACGGAGCCACACGCTCTCCCTTTGTTTTACGCGGAATAATAGAGGCGCACGACTACCCGAGTCAAATGTCAACTGCGACATCGCGAAACAATTGGAAAAGATGTATACGCTTTATTGGTCTTTTCCTATGCCGTCTCCGCTCGCATATTAGACTAGAATTAGACGTGACAAAAGCTGCGCGTCGTACACGTCGACGCCAGCCGCATGATCGCGATAACCGCATGTTTACACGTAGTATCCATTTGTAATATGTGTGCGTTTGTGTCTGTTTCTCTTGCCCCGTGACAGATATTGACTGGCGAAGATTGGAACGAAGTCATGTATCAAGGCATCATATCGCAAGGTGGCCACAGAAAAGGCATGATTTATTCCCTTTACTTCATCGTCCTGGTGCTCTTCGGCAACTACACACTGCTAAACGTATTCTTGGCTATCGCCGTCGATAATTTGGCGAACGCGCAAGAACTAACAGCGGCCGAAGAGGAACAGGAAGAAGAAGACAAGGAGAAGCAAATACAGGAGCTCGAGAAAGAGATGGAGTCCTTGCAAAAGCCAAGCGATGGTAGCGCACCCAAGGTGGAAATCAGTCCTCCAAGTCCAACGGCAAACTTGTAAGTTCAATTCTAATCGTTTACAAAGTGCTTTAGACTCATTGGAATCTGTTGTCTAATTGAAGCAATTTCTGTCGCTTGTCCCTACAGCAAAGGTGGAAAGGGTGGTAAACAGGCGTCTGAAGAGAAGAAGCAAGACGACGAAGATGATTCGGGACCAAAACCAATGCTGCCATACTCGTCTATGTTTATATTGTCCCCTACAAACCCGTATGTATAATTGTGCTACTAATCAATAAATAAGATATTTCGAGAGTATTTCAAATTACCTAAAATTCTGAGAAATTTTTCTTCAAATTTAATTATAGAAGTTGGTTACTTTATAGTTGGTTGTTATTTTTGACAAACCAATTTTTTTGCTTCCAGCGTGAGAAGAGGTGCGCACTGGGTCGTCAATCTACGATACTTTGATTTCTTCATTATGGTCGTCATCTCGTTATCGAGCATAGCGTTAGCAGCCGAGGATCCGGTGAACGACTCGAATCCCCGCAACACCATACTGAACTACTTCGACTACGCGTTCACGGGCGTCTTCACCATAGAGATGATACTGAAGATAATCGATCTCGGTATCATACTCCATCCGGGCTCGTATCTGCGCGAGTTCTGGAACTTCATGGACGCGATTGTCGTTGTGTGCGCCGCGGTTTCGTTCACCTTCGACATGATGAGCGGCAGCGAAGGTGGTGGTTCCGCGAGCAAGAACCTCTCGACTATTAAATCGCTGCGTGTGCTTCGTGTGCTCAGACCCCTCAAGACTATTAAACGAGTGCCGAAGCTCAAAGCGGTATTCGATTGTGTGGTGAACAGTTTGAAAAACGTCATCAACATTCTCATAGTGTACATATTGTTTCAATTCATCTTCGCTGTAATTGCGGTGCAGCTGTTCAACGGAAAGTTCTTCTACTGCACGGACGATAGCAAGTACACGAAAGAAGACTGCCAGTGAGTAGAAAAGTTCTAAAGTTTTAGCGCGATAAACGGAGGTGTGGCGACGAGCATTGCGAAGGTTGTTTGACAATATAGGGTCATTTCAAGATGTCAAATCTTTCTTTATATATCTATATACAGTATCTAAAGAGTTAGGTCGCTAGAAAAAAAGTGATAAGATATTTGAAATTATTATGACATTACGTTAGATTGCAATAGATGATTATTTATTATCCTATCATTTTTAAAGCAATTAGAAGCTAGCCGATAGCTTTAATCGATGTTAATCGAAGTTTGGGCAGGCATTTGACAGTATTTATCTTTTGCAGGGGCTGGTTTTTCGTTTTCGAAGAGAACGAACTGCATCCCGAAGCGAAAGAAAGAAAATGGGAGTCGCAGTCCTTTCATTACGACAACGTCATGGTAGCGATGTTGACGTTGTTTGCTGTACAAACGGGAGAGGGGTGGCCACAAGTCCTACAAAATTCCATGGCTGCCACTTACGAGAATAAGGGTCCCATACAAAATTTTCGTATCGAAATGTCCATATTCTACATAGTCTACTTCATCGTCTTTCCATTCTTCTTCGTCAACATCTTCGTGGCCTTGATTATCATCACTTTCCAGGAGCAAGGCGAAGCTGAGCTACAGGATGGGGAAATTGATAAAAATCAGGTGATCTCGTACTCATAGTCTCGCCAGTTTTTTCTGTTTGGAAATTCACTGTTGATACTCATGCTCTGCTTTACCTTGTTTCCTTTTAGAAATCTTGTATAGACTTTACGATACAGGCTAAACCGCTTGAAAGGTACATGCCGAAAGAGCGGAACAGCATGAAGTACAAAATTTGGAAGATAGTCATGTCGACACCCTTCGAGTACTTCATCATGATACTTATCGTTCTTAATACACTTTTACTCATGATGAAGGTAAGCATTCCTCGCCAAATATTTCGTTTATCATTATTATTTCAGAGTTTTTAAGCTTCATATTCATTGATGATCAACGTGACAGCACGTTTCAACAGTCAGTTAATTTGAGATAAACTAGTCAGGAAGAAGGGAACATGGACAACAGTCGAGAACGACTTCCTATCCTAATCTCTTCTTCGTAGTTCAAACTTACTGATGATCTTTTTATATTATTATCATATTTAACAAAGACAGTTATTAATTTAGATTTAAAATCAAGCTTCTCACTTGCCTAGGTTTGTTATAGAAAAAAAAAAGATAATATAAATGTCATATTGACAATATAATTTATAGAGCCAATTTTTATAAATTCTTGGTAAGTTTGTAAGATCGAGTAATTATTTGCATTTCTTCCTGATGATAAAGAAAAATGAGAGCTTTCTCTAAAAGATTCGTTTACTACATTGAATTGATAGTGCAAAAAAAATTGTAAAATAATCACGCACATCTGTTTAAGACAAAAATTCGTTGTATACTTGCTTGCCAACGTATTTGTTTCATACGTATGTCTGTGGTCCCTATTTGTTACTGGCAAAATACACGTAGCTCGAGATTTCTTCTTGAACCTCTATTCCCGTCGTTTGTTAATATGACTGTCATACTTCCTTACCTATGTGACTCAAATGAACATAATGACATCCTTTGAATACCAATCGGAAAGTAAAAGAAACCGGTTGTTAGATTCAAACTGTACAAAATGCAAAATTTATTACTCCAAAAACGTAAAATCTTCCAGCTTCCGAAATCCTGTTTCGTAATCCATTCTTCTCTCACTCTTATAAACCTCATGCAAAGAAAACAGAAAGATACTGCCACTACTAGCAGACTTAAAAAGCTTCTTTTGTTTCTTTTACCTCAACCTGAAAGCTCAATCTTATTTTGACGTTTCTTTTTTAATTAGTCTACTTGTTAGATGAAAAAAAAAAAACAATACTGACACGTCAAAGAAGCTAGATCAAATAGACGTCTGTAGTACCTTCTTATAGTCGCGTAATGCAGCTAATTTTTCCTAATTAATTAAATATCTTTGATTTTTATTTTTAAATCCTTGTTTCTTCTCTGATTTACTGAGACTGCATGGTCAGCATTGATAATAATCCTACTTTCATGATTGTATACTCTTTCCGATGACACCTTTTACGAATGCGTTTACACGCTCTGCACTCTATCAAATCCATTATTTAACTGGATCTAATTGATTATCATTATGCTCTTTGCCAATGATAGATATATATTTATAACTACTCCTCTTTTCGAGCAGAGGAAGGACACTTTTTGAATTCGCGATATATATAGAATTTTTTTAACCGGGTCAATTTCGCACGTGATTTTTTTTCGCACATGCTTTTCAAGTAACTGATTTTGATGAAACCTCTAACTATCGAAAGAATAAAAATCTTACTTTTACCAATTGACATCAAACTGAAGCTGAATGTTTTCCTTGCCCCTTTCATGCATCGACTGTATGTGAAAAAAGCTCGTTTCCAACCTCCCACTGTACAAACAAAATAATCCGTATTATTTACTTTCCTTTGTGTTTTTATGTCTATTTTTCTGTCACACGTCTGTTATAACGTATAAAAGATTCGAATTTTCTGTTCTGTTTGATAATGATACCACCCGCTTGTTCGTGATGTCACTTTTTAACATGCCTGAACGAGTATGTCCCAGTCTTTACACCACTTTTCACAGCACCAATTATTGACAAATAATGCACAACAGTAAACCCCCTGTTTCCCAGAAATTCGAATTACGGAGAGAACGTTAGATTCATTTTTCGTAAAACATGCATATGTTATTGCCACTCTCTCCTAGGCGAATTGACGGGAAGATAAAGCACGATTCCTTCTATCTATATATACTAACAAAACAAGATACGTGTCGCATGCTGGCTGTCACACAGGAAACAAAAAAGCACCAATTTTTCACGGAATGTTAATTTATTCAATCACTTTGTTGCACGGGGCGATCGCACTGCGCAGAAACTCTTTAAAAAATGAGATATTATCCTCACTTCACCCAAGATGAAAGCCAAAAAAATTATGTTCACTTTCTTTTCCCTCTCTCTTCTTTTTCTACGTCCCACATATCCTTGCGTTTGTTTTCCTTTATCACGAAATTTCATTTTCCAACATAATTCGGACGATTAAAACGTACATTCCTTTTAGTTGATTATTACCTTGAAATTCGTTAATTAGTTTGCAGTAACTCGTGCTCATAATTTTTTCAGACACAGACATTCATAACAGTCATGAGAAATCTTATAGTTGTTCCTACGACAACGAAATCTAACTGTATTCTATAACTAAGCTTGCCTATTTATTGACTGTATGATTTTTTAGAAATCTCTCAAAAGTGATATCGAAGAATTTTCGAACTATTCTTATCGTCAAGCCAATTTTTTAAAATTAATACCGAGATTTCATTGTCGTACCTTTTCTTTCTAAAAGTCAACCATAAGTTCACTAGAAGGACCAAATATAATATACGACTTACACGTATATGATTTCCGTAGCATACTAAATTATTGCAACGAGAATGTTAAACGTTCATCGGATAGCTACTTATCCTAATAGTTTAATTCCTTCACTATCTTAGTTATGACCCACTCTAAGCCATAGATGATATCAAGAGTACATGTATACTGTAATCCTTGTGCTGTCGTCCGTACTTTATCATAGACTCTACTATATAGCTTTTGAAGTAAGATTGTTATTGTTATTTCAAAGTAACTGATTCACTGGTACTGATATTATCAACCAAGACTTTAAGTAGACCAAGTAGTAAAAGTAAGCAATAAGCAACCAATTAACCATTCTGTTAGTCTAGAATAATTCTTTGGTAAGCAAAGTGATGAAAAGAAAAACTTTTTATAAGATGGACGTGCAGGCAAAAGCAATTTGCTTTTTTGTGAATGGCACATTTTACAGCCAAGAGAAAAGAGAGCACTTGTTTTTGTAAAGTAACGTAACAGTAAAGAAAAAAAAAAGGAACTCGATCTGAAAAAAAGAAATGAAAAAAGAAATGAAAGAACAACCTGTCATTGAGAGTTGAGTTAGGGCCTTGTATGTCCGTAAGTTTTGTACGTTTGTCTGTCGGCCGTGTGTTTGTCAGTGTGTGCATTGCAGTACCACCGGCAGAGCGACCTGTACAAGAACACACTGAAGTACATGAACATGTGCTTCACGGGGATGTTCACCGTCGAGTGCATTATGAAGATCGCCGCGTTCGGCGTCAGGGTAAGAGCTCCATACCCTCAAGAAAAAACCAAAAGTAACATCCTTTGATTCCTTGAGCTCGTAAGCTCTGATACCACCGAAAACCACTTGTCCTCTCCCAAATGTTCCTTCAACTGCTCCAGCAGTCAATCGAGGATTCGCGACGTTTCCCCATCCATAATCTCCACTAACCAAATGGTTGCTTATGCTGACGCAAGATGCAATGAGTCTTGGTAGTCGAAGGAACGATTTATTTTTTGGATATAGTGGATTTGATAATTGTACAGCGTTGAACACGTCCCAGTTTGGACAATCTATAAGGAAACGTCGCGAATCTCGTTTCTCTGTGACTCACTGTCTCCGATCTGGTAAGTCTCGCTTCGTAGATGAAATATAGAGCGTAATAGCTTAAAAATAAGTCGCTAAAATAGGAATATTCAAACAAACCCATGATAATGATAATGGTGTTTTTAAGAAAAATCACATAAAACCAAAAACTAAAAATTATAACATTTAAACCTATCGTCATACAACGTACACAATTGTTACTTAAAGATAATATGTGTTGTAAAGGGGACCTCTCGGTATCCTAGTTGCGTCAAGATCGTATACATAAAAAGGTTCGCGGGCGGAAAAAAACAACAACCATATATATAACAAATATCATCACGCCACTGTGCGTAAACGTGTATTTTACGAACGAGATATAAATAACACGCATTCATACAAACTGTGTAACAAAATACATTCATCCACAAAACACACATGTAAACACGCTCTCCAACATGTATGAACACACGCACACATATATATGAAAGACAAAAATCTACATTTGAGCTTCCACTAAAAGTATATTATCGTACACGTAATTTTATTTTCGTTTATATCTATTATACTCTTTCCTCTTTACTTCTGCCTCGGTTTTCTGTCTTTTTCTATCTCTCTATATTCTCTCTATATCTCTACTATCTTCTCTCTATCTCATTGTATCTGCTATCAGTCTATGGCTATTTAGATTTTTCTCTCCTATTATTTCTCTCATTATTGTTTCGTTTTCATTCGATATCCATAGATCGGCAACATGAAGAGAAGTCTTAGACTACTTGTAATGGAAGTCTAAAACCAAAAAAGACATGGAAAGATCAGAAAAGAAAAAGAAGAAGATTCACGAACCCTCGACGCCTCCGACTCCTTATATTGCATATAGAACATTCTGCCAATGCATGCGCATGCATACATCACTTGCACGTTGCCATGATTTTTTATCCATGCATGCTTAAAAATCACTTGTATATATATATATATATATATATA